>OY856186.1:83720495-83820495 GCA_963693315.1 Diogma glabrata | reverse complement strand
ACGCAATATACTGAAAATTTCTTCATTTTCTATAAAGGATATCTAACATCAATTATGGTGACGTAAACTGATTGAAATATATGAAGCGTAGGTATGTCAGTAAGAGTTCACCTGAAAATACAAGATCCAGATTCGTTTCAAAATTCAACAAGTCGAACAACTATGGGATCTGCCGAACAACTTTTTATTTGAAAGTTTAATAACTTCTAGTCTTGATACTCATACTCTTTGAAAGTTGGTAACTTATGGTTTTTCATTTTCTTTAAAATTAATTTCTATTGAATTTTGAGAATACTAAAAATAAACTACCAGCTTAAAGCGTCTCTGATAAACTTTAGTAAAAAGTTGTCCTGAATATAAGAAAGAAGTGATTATTTTTGTGTGTACATAAAACAAAATGGCTAGGAGTTATCCATGCAGCTGTTGATTTTTATCAATTGGTTTTTATGATTTTAGGGAGTTTGGGAGTTACTGTTTGACACGAACTTCAATCATTTTAAGCTCTGATTAACAATTATAATGAATGTTCTGTAAACTCAATTCTAATTTGTTGCTTCCAGTATATATGTTTTCCATTTTTTTTTTACATTCAGTAACATAAGGTTTGTTTGTTACTCCACTAGAGCTTTCGTTCATGAAAGAACTATGATAAAGCTTTGAAATTAGATCTAAATCTAGACGATAAAGACACGATTAGCTTTATTACAATATTGAACAAAATAAAGTAGTGTCTAAAAATTTGCTTTTTATCCTTTATTTTATTTCCTCCATCTTATCATACACTTGAGATACACGGACAATGCAAGCAAATCCTTTATTGCAAAGAAAATATGTTTTCAGAAACTTTACATAGTACTCCTCAAATAATTTTCTAGTTGCGTAAAAGCTTTACTAAGACAATTTTATTTTATACGTTCTCTCTTGGTCTGATGGCAAAAACACAGAAATAAAGGGGCTTGTCGTATCAGCGTTAGAGATTTGAATAATAATTTTACTGCTGGATATACAAAAACTTGTACGTATATATAATAATCTTTTGTCTAAAAGTTTCCACAAATTAACATGATGGCAGGTTAAATTTATTTCTTAGTTTGACAAGATTTAGAAAAAGTTCCTTATTTATTTTCACTTATTGATACATAATCTTCAAAAAGCAATACATTACGTGACTTATAACAACAAATATCCAAATTTTTATTCTGTCTTTTGTTTCAACATCTGTGATTACGTGAGGTTAACATATAAGTCCAAACAAATAATATATACAATAAATTTGACAAAATCCCTAGACAACAGTTGTTTTTGCTTTTCAACTTTAGTATTTTTGTTAGATTTACAATGAAGTCGTAAAAATAAATGTTGAGTGAAAACTGGAAAATTTTATTCATTTCCCATGCGATTTTATGTTTACAAAAAGTTTAAAAACAAAGTATATAAAGTTTGAGGGAGGTTTCATTAGGAATATGCATATTGCTATGGACTTGATCTCTGATCTTCTCCAATATTTAAGTATATATATATATATATATAAATATATATATATATATATATATATATATATATATATATATATATATATATATATATATATATATATATATATATATATATATATATATATATATATATATATATATATATATATATATATATATATATATATATATACATATATATATATATATATATATATATATATATATATATATATATATATATATAATATATATATATATATATATATATATATATATATATATATATATATATATATATCCCGGGAAAAATAGAGAGATCTAAAAAGATCTGATAGACCTCCTTTGGTCAAATTAAATCTAATGAGATCTTTGTTTTGAGTCAATAAAATGAGAGTTTGATCTTTGCAGATCTGACGAGATCTCTTTAGATCAAGGAAGATCTTCAAAGATCAAAGAAAAATATTAGCGTTTGATCTTTGAAGATCTCCAAGGATTTGAAAAGATCTCTTCAAATCTCGATAGATCTTCAAAGATCAAAGCAAAAATTTGCGTTTGATCTTTAATGATCTACCAAGATTTACAGAGATCTCTTCAGATCTGCAAAAAATGTGAAAATAGAAAACTGAAAAACAAAGCTACCAAAATATTGTTCAGATCTAAATAGATCTCTGCCAATTTTCTTACAACTTAACAGTCTTTATTTGAATGTGACACGGTTATATATATTTGCATATTCACTAATTAATGAATATTTAATTAATAATTGTTATAATCCGTAATTAATTAATAAACATTTAACAATAAGTTTTAGTAAAAATATATTACATTATATATTGTAACGACGCACAGTTCCAAAATTTAAATTAACAAATAAAATAATAAAGCAATATCTAGAGCCTTGGTTCTCAAACTTTTTGAAGTCGGGGAACACTAAACTCTGATATTTTTTAGGCGAAACATATATACAATACAGCATAAACTTTAAAACAGGGGTTGCTAAAGCCTTTGAAACCAAAGGAGCAATAAAAACAGGATGGTTATTTTATAGGGTTATCTCACTAGGTGAGATAAATAGTGAGATAAAAAAATTATGTTTAAATGATTTCTTTTATCTAATATAATCGATCAAAGACAAATATTTTATCTCACTTTTTATCTCACCTAGTGAGATAACACTACAAAATAACCACCCAGAACAATGTTCGCAAAAACACTCCATTATTATAGAGTAAAAAGGAAACGGAATCGTGTCGCAGCGTGTTATTGGCAACCCTCTGCTTCCAAGTGCTAATTTTAGAAAATAATATGTGGGTAGTTCTACAAACATGGGAATTTTGGATGGCTCGGCTTATTTCGTATATCAATATAAAAAAATGTTTTTTCAAATGAAATTTGTAAACCTTAACTATGTCTAGCAGGTCATCCAATATAAACCCGTTTCGAAATTTATTTCTTACAAAAAATATGATGCAAAACGTAAAATTATCATTCCCCTAACGTGTCTATCTTTGAAAGTCAAAGCTGGTAAACTAAATAATCAATGATTCTAAGTGTGTAGAGACAAATTTACACTGCAGTTATAATTTTGAATAATAATGCGTTAGCAATGTGTAAATCTTATATAATAATACGCTAACTTTGAACATTGTACAGCCTAAGGCTTTTTTATTCGAATTTTCACTGATTCCAAATTTTCCCTGCTAACTGATATTAGTTCTATTAACCTAGATCTGAGAGATTTTTGGGATTTTTCGGATCATAAATAAAAAAGTTATAGACGAATTATAATGTATTTTTGAATTCAACTGCCCTCAAATCAAATCAAATGGATCAAATGGAATCGTCCAAATCTTTTCTTTGTTTACAGTAGTTTATATTTTCTTTTCAGTTTACGTATTGATGTAGGAGAGTATGGGCGTTATTTTTCTTTGTTGTTTTATCTTATACATTAATACGTTGAATATTTAGTTAGATATATATTGTTTGTGAATGAAAGAGGATTCACGACAATTTTGTGATGTGTGTGTTTGGTATGATAGTTTGAGATCGTAAATTTGATTGTTAGAATTTTTAATAAATATTGTTTGTGAATGAAAGAGAATAAAATCTTAATTAATTTCAAATTTTCAGTGCTAATTGATATTACTGTAACTTAGGTTTTAAAGATTTTTGGGATTTTTCGGATCATAAATAAAAAAGTTATTATAAACGAAAAACTATTTATATACATATGCATTATAAGTTTACATACATACAAAAACGAAATGAAATTTAATTCTTAAAGTTTATCGTATTCGAAGAGTTAGAGTTGTTTGTTTTTTTATGATAGATGAAATAAATGGTAATGTTGTGAATGAAGAAATGAATGATGATTTAGAATTGAATATGGTGAATGATGAAATAGAAATTTCCTTAGTAATTTTGAGAGATTCGCTCAAGTGTGCTTTAAATGTCATTCCAGGTAACTTTGATTCGTATGTTTGTGGTGCTTTGGATATGAGTTGTCGTTTTTGTCATGCCAAACATATAAATTTAAAAGCCTAATATGTTTTAATAAAATATTTCCTTATACATATTTTAAAATTCATGTGTTTGTTAAATTTGTCAGATTGTAGTGATTGACCATAAGGGTTACACTATACTTTAATAACATTATCAGCATTAAAGTATATTCATAAAAATATATCATATTCCAAGCGCCTGACGCTGCAGTTTCTTACGAAAGAAATTGAAAGAAATAAAACTAATAGATATTCAGTGTACGTGATGTTGTGAGAATAAAAGGTTACACTCAAAATAGTTGCCGGTTTTCTGTGTGTTATATAGTTTTAATGTAATTACATTAAGTATATGTAATAACCAAATTAACATAAATAAATAATGTGTTAAAGTAAATAAAGATGTTTAACGAACCTCAACATACCTAAAATAATATAACGAATACCATCAGTTATATTAATATATGGCGACCTAAACCAGGCTAAATAAAAACCACCTAAACCAGGCTATATAAAAACCACCTAAACCAGGCTAAATAAAAACCACCTAAACCAGGCTAAATAAATACCATCTAAACCAGGCTACACAGCTGAATACATTAAGATAACACCTAAAATGAACAACACAACATCCACTAATCCAACCAAGGGTAAATACATAAAAAAAAACCAACATAACATCTATAACATCCAACTTTACACACCTAACCATCAAACATCCAAACTAGCAGGAGGAAATCAAGAAAAAAAAAATCTAGGTACCAATTTTTATTTTTTTTTAGTTAATTAATAGAATAAAATCTTTCATAAAATCGATTTCGTAATAAGTGTTAAATTAAAGTTTAGAATAAAATAAAAGTGCTGATCAAATATCATACAAACAAATATATCAGTCATTTTTTTTTTCTTTTCCGTTAAAACGAAATCAAAATAATTTCTTTTTTATTCAAAAACAAATTCAACAAATAAATAAAAAAAGTCATATTTATAAGAATAAATTCTTTTTGTTATCAAAACGAAATCCGAATAATGTTTTTCTTTTAATTTGAAAACAAATAAAGAATAAAAAAAAATTCAACAAAGATAGTGTAAAAGCTAATATGAATTAAACAAATAATAGTGTGGTCCAAAATACTAAATACTTACAAATTTGTGTTGTGAAAAATTTTACATCGGTAACGATACATCTCAAAACTAATAATAGTGCTACTCAAAATTTAATTTTAAATATTGAACAACTTACGAAAAATTTTCTTTTGCTTTTCACTGATAAAAATTATTTTAAAAATAAAACAAATAAATCGTGGTCCCAAAATTCTAAGTATTAATTAACTCTCGTTGTTTTTGTTAAAATTTTGCTTTCATAATGATCGATCGATTCATTAATTTTTTTTTGGAAACTATTTTCTTTTCAAAGGCAAGAAAAATATTTTAAAATTAAACAAGTAACAGTAAAAATTTAGTTTTTGATACTAATTATCATTGAATTTTGTTTCTTTGCAAACTGCACTCCTAAAAAATGGATTAAAAATAAAACAAATAAATTGTGGCCCGAAATGCTCGATATTATTTTACTCGAGTTGTTTCCGCAAACATTCCGTTTTTGTAACGATTAACTTTCTGGAATTATCTACTTTTCAAAAACAAATTACTCTATAACATAACAAGTAACAGTGCTATCCAAAAATTTAATTTCGAAACTAATTAACTTTGAAAATTTTCTCTGCAAATTGCACTACCAAAATTCCGCTAAAATAAAACAGATAAAAGTGTGATCCAGAATTCTGTCCCTATACCGATCCATTCTCGAGACTATTTTCTTTTCGAAAAATTTTCTATAATAAAATAAACAATAGTGTTGACCAAAATTTAATATGTGTTATTGTTTCACTTTGAAACTATTTTCTCTCTAAAAATTGTATTACAATTTATAACTATAATTATAAGAGAATAATTTCCGTTTTAATTTTCTGTCTCGTCTCGGTGAAAATATTTTAAATAACTTTCGAAATAAAGTTAACAATCTAAAACTGGAAAAACATAATGTGCAATTCAAAAGTGGATGCACCTATAGAAACGAAAAACGAGAACAGTGCTATACATCTAGAAAGTCTAGAAAAACTGAATATAATCCACGAAACAGTAACTGACCAAAACACATTTTTGTATTATTGCGTCGCTATTGCCGGAACAATTTTATTTTTTTATGCGTATATAAAATATATAAGTACACAAAAAACAGAATAACTGCACAGATTACTCGTGCCGTAACACGAGAGAATCTGAACCAAATCGGTACTTAATAAATTAAAATTAAGGTTATAAACTGAATAACAATTTACTTTTTCTAACTTAAACGAAAATGAAATCTAATTTTCAACATTAGAACGAATAAAAAATGAATAAATAAAATAAATAAATATTCAAAATAAATTAATTTTGATATACATATATACCGACTCTTCACTTTCTAAAATTTTTTTTTAATTTTTTTTTTTTCAAAATATTCGAGTATGAGTATCATATAACAAATTTCAACATATACCATACCTGATTGAATTAATATATTTTTTTTAAAATAATCTATTTGTATCAAATTAATAACTTTATGAAAAAAAGGGAATTATCAATACTCTACTAAGTACTACTAATACGTACATTTAATTCCTTATAACTATGATATAACGCGTCGTTATTTCCCGCAATAAATATAACATATATATGGGATATTAATGAGCGATTTGGATAATCTCCGGAAATGTATTAAAAACATTAACATATTGTATGAACAATTTAATGAGAAAACACCGGTATGTAAAAATTCAATTCACACGTACGAAAATGCTTGTATAGTAAACTTCAACAAATTTCTAAAACTCTCGAGAACTTCTCAAAATCTACACGAACTGGACAGAGACATTCTAAATAAAAATTTTAAAGTTTTATTAGACAAAATTAAAATAACTTTTAGCTACCTTAACTTGAATTACAGTTTTCCAGACAAACTATTCGACAGTGACACACAAATAGTGAGACAAGAAAATTTAAATTTGAATAACAGCGTTAAAGAAACCAAAATAACTGTAACAAAAATGGCACTCACAACAGAGCAAGTTGTCAACATGGTCGTGAGAATACTAAAGGAAGACTACAACGGTGAACCTTTAATCTTAGATGCAATAATCGATAAATTAGAAATTCTTAAGCTATCGGTACCAGACAAACAAAATGAAAAATTGCTTGTGACACTTATAAGATCCAAACTTATACGGAAAGCACGAGAGGCTACGGAAAATGCAACTTCGGTTGACCAGATTATAACAGCTCTAAAACAAAAATGCAAGGGTATGTCCACAATACACATAAAGACACAACTAGAGGGACTTAACCTAAACAAAGGCAAAGAAAATTTTATAAAAATATTAGAGGAATCAGCCGAAACTTTAAAAAATGCGTTCATAAGCGAAGGTGTGTCATCACAGATAGCGACTAGCTATACTATTCAAGAGATTACTAAATCAATAAAGAGAAATTTTCCTTCTAACAATATACTAATTAGTGCTATGATGAATAATTTCAACGAAGTTTCAGATGTAATACAAAAACTTAGAGAGATAAATAACGATAATGCGGTATCTATTATGACCGCACGAGCACGTGATAACCATTCCTATGCAAGAAATAACCATTTCGTAAACAGAAACAACGTATACACTCGAAATTGGAACACAGAACGGACACGTTCAAACAATAATTATAACAATTTTTATAGAAATAATAGGAATAATGGAAACTTTTACCAAAGAGGTTTTAATTATACCAATAGACCAAATTTTAATAATAACACCAATAAAAGCCATAGAAATCACTTTAATAGATACAATAACCAACGATACAATAACCAAAGATACAACAAACAAGAAACTCAAAACAATAACAAGGGAAATATCAGAGCATACGCAGAAGACACTGCAGACGAGGAATTGGGGTTTCAGCTACAAACAATAAAGCTGAAGGAGGACTAACTAAAATTTTCAAATTAAACGATAACTTAACCAATTTCATCGAATTCTATGTACAAAATAAACTTTTCAAATTCCTTATAGATACTAGAGCAGAAATATCAGTGTTAAAACAAAATCGTTCCATTAACCTAAATAATTTAAGTAACAGAAAAATTAAGATTAAGGGAGTTACTCATGGTTATTCTTATACACTTGGACCAATTAACTTAATACTTAGCGACATTAATAGTAACGTTTTCAACCAATCCTTCCATTTAGTACGAACTGATTTTCCGATACCATTCGATGGTATAGTCGGAATCGACTTTCTAAAAGAACACCAAGCAGTTATAAATTTCGGAAACTCAACAATAATTCTCATCACAGAACACGGTAACAAAAGCAAGCTAAACATACAAAACATGTACGAAACGGAAAGTTCAGCCAGTATAATACAAATACCAGAAAGATCAGAAACCATACAACACTTACCACATAAGTTTGCGCAAGACATGTTAATAGAAAAACAGGAAATAGACACAGGAATATTTCTAGGTAATACGATAGTAAACAAAGAGTACCCAATGGTTAAAATATTAAATACAAATAATATACCTGTTAACATAAACCTAAACAAAATAATACTTAAAAGTGTACCAATTGAAAGCTTTAATATAATAGATAAACTGGAAACAAAAAAAGTATTTACTATGACAAACTGTGCGGATAACGATAGAAAGCATAAGCTACTAGACCTCATACTCAACAAAAATAATAATCAAGACGAACAAGTTCAAGATGGACTAAAAGATCTAATAAACAAATACTCATACGAATTCCTTCTACCTGAAGAAGTAATAACGAAGAATAACTTTTATAGGCAAAAGTTGAGGTTAAAGGACAATGAACCAGTCTATGTAAAGGCACATCGACTACCAATGTCGCAAAGGAAAGAAGTAAGTAAACAACTAAGTGAGCTAATACGAAATAAAATAGTAGAACCAAGTACCTCAGAATATTCGTCACCAATCTTTGTAGTACCAAAAAAAAAGTCACCCACGGAAAATGATAAGAAATGGAGACTTGTGGTAGACTACAGGGCTCTCAATAAAAAGTTAGTAGGAGACGTTTTTCCACTCCCAAGAATAGACGAACTCATAGAAGCGGCAGGAAAATCACGATACTTCTCCATAATGGACTTAGCATCAGGTTTTCATCAAATCGAACTGGATGAAGAGTCTAGAGATTACACATCTTTCACCACTCAACAAGGAAGCTTAAGATTTACCAGAGTTCCGTTTGGGCTAAAGGTTGCTCCTAATTCCTTTGCAAGAATGATTAATTTAGCATTCTCAGGGTTACCCCCAGAGACAGCATTTATTTACATTGACGACATTATAGTAATAGGCAACTCAATCGAACAACACCTCAAAAACATAGGGAAAATTCTTCAAACATGCCAAAAATATAATTTAAAGTTAAACCCAAACAAATGCGAATTCTTCAGAGCAGAAGTTACATTCTTAGGACACACATGCACTCAAAAAGGAATTAAAATAGACGATTCTAAACTACAACTTATACAGAATTGGCCTATACCAACGACACCAGAAGAGATAGTAAGGTTCGTTGCATTCTGCAATTACTATCGAAAATTTATAGAAAATTTTGCAACAATAACAGCACCACTAAACAATCTAACAAAGAAAAAAGTAAAATTTAGCTGGACCGACGAAGCACAAAATGCGTTTGCAACCATAAAAAATAAAATACTTAACTCACCGTTCTTAGAAAAACCAAATTTTAAAAACGAATTCACCCTAACAACTGACGCATCTAATATCGGATGTGGAGCAGTATTAAGTCAACAATCAAACAACATAGACAGACCAATTTCGTTCTTTTCAAGAAACTTCACTACAGGTGAAAAAAATAAGTCAACCATCGAAAAAGAACTTCTAGCTATATTCTTCGCTATAAAACACTTTCATCCATACCTGTACGGTCAAAAATTTACCATTAGAACAGATCATAAACCTCTAGTGTATTTATTCTCACTTAAAGATCCATCGTCTAGATTAACACGAATACGTCTAGAATTAGAGGAATATGATTTCAATATCGAATATATAAAAGGAAAAGAAAACTGCGTAGCGGACGCGCTATCCAGAATATCAATCGAATCTTTGAAAAATATTCACGATAGAAACGAAATCACAATAAATGCAATGACCACTAGATCAAAAACTAATAAAGACGTAGATTCTAATAGCACTAGTGGGAATGAAAACAATAACCTAAATAATTCAACTATAGAAAACCCAACTAAACTATTATCCTCAGAAGTCGACTACAAAAATAATAAATTAATAATTAAAATGAAAAAAGCGCATAAAAATAAAAAGTTATATAACGAAAATGTAAAAAAGGGGAACATAAAAATTCAATTTAGCATCAATGATAAAATTGTGGATTCAATTTTTTCAACACTACGTAAAGTAGCAAATGCGATGACAATTGACTTCAAAATTTTTAAAAATGACGACATTTTTAAAATAATTAAGCCCGAAATATTTAAAGCAGAAGCTAATAAATACAATATAATAATTAAAATTGAGGATCCAACGAAAACAGTTGATGATATTAACGAAAGGTTAGAAATTTTTTTTTTTTTTTTTTATTCTATGTTAGGCATGTTTAGTGTTAACCAATATAGATCAACGTCTCTGAATATCCGAAGATACCATGCTAACTAAGGAACTAGGGCTTGAAAGTATTATTCAATTTTCTTTGAGGAATTTATTAATGTTGATCTTAAAGTTTTGAGGATTAAAATTATCAGGAAAGACCCACGCCGGTAAGGCATTCCAGAGATGAGAAACTCTGTTAAAAAAATCGCGTTGAAAAGCGACAGTTCTACACCTAGTCACTCGAACCGTAAAAGGATGGGCTGATGTTGATGCTCTAGTGAAACGCGCAAAGTTTGCTGGTTCAGGCAAAATCGATTTGATCTCCGCAGACGTCCGTTCGTCCATAATATACTTGTAGAATACCGTCAAATCAGCGACGTCTCTTCTATGTTGCAAGGAATCAAGCACGTTAGTAAGAGTCGAGTTGCCGATCAATTTAACAGCTCTCCACTGTACAGAATCAAGACAGCGGAGAGCTGTTAAATTGATCGGCAACTCGAGAAATATTAAATAGGTACCACAATGACCCAATTACAGGAGGTCACACAGGACAGAATAGGACTAAGAAGAAAATAATGAAAAACTACAACTGGCACAATATGTCTAAAGACATCAACAAATTTATACAAAATTGTGAATTATGTCAGAAGAACAAGTATAATCCTAGAATCAAAGAAAATATGGTGATTACAGAAACACCAGAGGAAGCATTCGAAACAATCCAAATAGATTTAGTAGGACCTTTACCAATAACGATTAATAATAATAAGTTTATTCTTACAGCGCAATGTGAACTAACTAATTTCGTAATACTGATACCACTGCAGAATAAAGAAAGTATAACCGTCGCAAAAGAAATTTTCGAAAAAATCATTTGTATTTTCGGAATACCTAAGACACTTAAATCGGACAGGGGTACGGAATTTTTAAATGAAACCCTAGCAGAAATTTCTAAGTTACTAAAAGTAAAGCAAATTTTCAGCACCGCTTATCATCCACAAACAATCGGAAAACTTGAAAGAAATCATAAGGAACTAAATGCATACCTTAGACATTACTCCAACGAAAACCATACAGACTGGGACGAGTGGATACCAATATACGCCTTATGTTATAACACAACACCAAGCGCGTATCACGCATACACACCATTCGAACTAATTTTCGGTAGAACTACAAATTTAAATGATGTACAAAAAGCTAAAAAATCATATAATGTAGAACAATACGCAGAGATAATTAGACAAAGGCTATTAGTTACGAAATCCAGAGTAAGGGAAGTAATAGAAAAAGAAAAACAAAAACGAAAAATGAACTTTGACAAAAAGAATAATAACCCAATCTCAATTAAAATAGGAGACAAAGTTTATATAGAGTCAGAAGGTAAACATAAACTAGATAGCATTTACGAAGGACCTTACGAAGTTATACAAATATTAAGCAATAATAACATAGAGATAAAACAAAAAAACAGAAAGATAGTCGTTCACAAAAATTAAACTACATTAAACAGTAATTAAACTACTAAACAAAAGTTAAACTACTAAATTAAAAATATAATATAGCAAAAACAAAGAAATTCATGAATTAATATTATAACGTTTTATTATTAATTTTAATACAATAAACTTAAGTAAAATAGCATTGACACAAATAAATATAAAAGAAATTAAATTTTTTTTTTTTCTCAAACCAAAAATAAAATCATTTCTCGTTAATAAAAAAAATAACTTTTATAAAATTAATTAGCATTAATTAGCACTTAACAGACTACGGTTCTGTTTTTCAATTTTTAAATGTAAACAAATATCTTAACGTAATAGGATAAAATCATAACGTATAATTTTTTTTTATTATTAATGATTTGATTTCAAATAATTTTTTTTTTAAAGGGGATGGCATACCATAGTAATCCTAAGTAATAAAATAAAAGTAAATAAATACGTTTAAATAAAAATAATAATCTTAAGTAATAAAGTAAAATTAAATAAATGCGTTAAGTTAACAAGGTTAAAAACTCTAAATAGCACACACGTACACACAATCTAATTATGCAAGAGCTAATTTTCAAACTTAATAAAAATAATAATTTTCTCTAAAAACCGCAAACAAGGTTAAATGTAAAGAATCGAGTACTCGCTGACTTTTAGCTGCCAATGGCCTAGAGCAATGCCGGAACACCGAATACTCAATTCTAAGAGAACAGTTCAAAACAAAAATTAGTATTACAGAAAGGTAGTGTCAGGCGAATTGAATATGTTTTCTTTTAAAAAAAAAAAAGGGGGAAGGTGTAGTGATTGACCATAAGGGTTACACTATACTTTAATAACATTATCAACATTAAAGTATATTCATAAAAATATATCATATTCCAAGCGCCTGACGCTGCAGTTTCTTACGAAAGAAATTGAAAGAAATAAAACTAATAGATATTCAGTGTACGTGATGTTGTGAGAATAAAAGGTTACACTCAAAATAGTTGCCGGTTTTCTGTGTGTTATATAGTTTTAATGTAATTACATTAAGTATATGTAATAACCAAATTAACATAAATAAATAATGTGTTAAAGTAAATAAAGATGTTTAACGAACCTCAACATACCTAAAATAATATAACGAATACCACCAGTTATATTAATATAAGATATAGATAAAATTGATTTGACGTGATAATGGTATGTGAGTTTATATTATTTTTCTTTATTTTTTTTATGATCTTCTATATTAATACGTTAAAAAAAAACTTTCTGGAGCCTAAGGCTTTTTTATTCGAATTTTGATTCATTTCAAATTTTCAGTGCTAACTGATATTACTGTAACTTAGGTTTTAAAGATTTTTGGGATTTTTCGGATCATAAATAAAAAAGTTATTATATACGAAAAACTTTTTATATACATATGCATTATAAGTTTACATACATAGAAAAACGAAATGAAATTTGAAACTTAAAACTTTATTTTATTTTTTTTATACTAGGAGGGCCCGGCGTGCTTCGCTACGCTTATAAATAAATTTTTGCGTAGACATTTTGTTGACGTAGAAGCAATGATTTAAAAAAGTGGTAATGAGAAATGCTAGCATATAATTTTTAATTTTTCTTTTTAAATATATGAATGAAAAATAATCAGAACTCTAGCTGATCAGTTCGGATATATGACAAATTAGCGATCAAATAAGTTAGAGATTAAATAAGCTTACTTGAAAACTTATTTGATCGCTAATTTGTCATATATCCGAACTGATCAGCTAGAGTTCTGATTATTTTTCATTCATATATTTAAAAAGAAAAATTAAAAATTATATGCTAGCATTTCTCATTACCACTTTTTGAAATCATTGCTTCTACGTCAACAAAATGTCTACGCAAAAACTTTATTTATAAGCGTAGCGAAGCACGCCGGGCCCTCTTAGTAATCATAAAATACTCTATATTTCAAATAAGATATATCCTATTAAAGTTTGCCCCCGAATTTTTATCATTCTCCATCCCAATCAAAGCACATTGAAAATAAAGAAAATTCATATTTCTATCAAGTTATCGCTCGTCACAGGAGTTAATTAAAGTTCAATAAATATAATGTTGCAAGTGTTTTTCTTAGTCCGAGGTTTTACCAATCAAAACAGTCATTATTGGTAGCAAGATCGTGTTTTGTTCAGTCAAATTATCAGTCCCCTGGCAAGTATTTTCGTAAAAAGTATTTGAATTACAGGTAACTTTACAGTCATATACGTCGTGAATATGTAGTCCCTTGGTATAGAATTCGTTAATTTTTTTATAAGACGTAATTTTGTCATTTCTCAGAGAAATACTGATAAATTATCAGTCCCCTGGTCTCAGTCTCCTGGAAGTTTTAAAAGCGAAATTTGACTTAGATAAATATTTATTTCGTATTTTGAGATAATATTGACATAATTTTGAGTTAATTTAGGAGTAAGAAGGATATTTTTTTAATTTTGACTCATGTATTTTTTTTTTACTGGCCACATTCAGAAAATTGAAGGAACGTCATCAACTTTAACTAAACTACTTATTCTAAAACTACTTATACAGAACTTATACGCAAAAAACATGTCGTGCCGTAATTAGCTTGATTGATGCAAATATATTTATTGAAAGCACAATTAAAAGTACAATACTTTTAAAAAAAATCTCAAACTTAATGCGATCCATGAGCTTGAAGATGTTTACAGATCTCAGCGATATTGGGACGAATAAATGATAACGCTACACGCGTTTTGTCTTCTAAATTCCATTGTCTCTCGCGTTTGCTTGTCTTTATATTGACCATAGTTGAAAATTCTGCTTTGCAAAGTTATGACGTGGAAAATAACAATAATATGTTCAGGGATTTTTTGCTTATACTCGGGTATTCATCTTTAACAGAGATCGAAAAATTTTCAGGATTGTTTTCATGGAACTGTAATTTTAATCCACGATCTGAAGAAGACGACGTCAATTCTTTTTCTTCATTTAAAGTAAAATTAGAAAATTCGGAAGACATAAACGGCTTTCTTATTCAATCATATTGTTCATATTGTGTGAAACAAAAACTTCATACATTTTTTATTTATTTATGTGTAAAAGGAGAATTTTAATAACTGCAATAATATTTTATGTTTCCAAGACGTAATTTTAACCCGAAAGATATTTTTATTTATACAAAGCCGAGAAACGTGTAAATTATACGTACGTGTATATTTTACATTGAATTGATTTTTATTTTCAAACAATTTTTAATTGAATTGATTACTTATTTAATTTTTTCGCGGAACACTTGAAAGTGCATGGCGGAACACCAGTGTTCCGCGGAACACGCTTTGAGAACCACTGACTAGAGTACCATTCGTTGTTATTATTAAAAGAAACTCGTGAATTAACGAAGAGAAAACGACAGGAAGAAAAAGAATTAGAACAAACGTAAAAAGAAAAAGATGTATTTTAAATCGTTTTTGATTTTCAATGTGATTGGAGTTGAATTTTGTTCATGAATCCGTTGGTTGTTAAGACAAAAAGTTTATAAAAGAAAAATTAGTTAAATGTCCAATATTTTTTCTTGTGATAAATCAATGTTTTTTGGGCTATCCGCCAAATAGTTAAGAACAATTATTGTATTTATAAAAATTGATATTCTGTATCAATCTAATTGTGCTCTTGAGAAATTGATTTTGTTTTAAATGAAAAGAACAACTAACAAATCATAATTTAACGAATTATATGGTTTAACAGTCTGTGCTTAATATTGGCGGTGTCTAACTATATGAAGGGTTCAGTAGAAAAACGACGTAAGTCCATTTTTTTTTCGAAATTGAGTTAGTGCTGCTATCTGTTGAAGAAATACAAAAGCTTTCTGCTGGTATATTCAATAATTTTAATGACTATCAAACCCAGCTCATATAAATCAATTGAAAAGAATTCGCAACATTTTCTTTTACAGGGAAAAACAACTTAACCCACCATTTTTTACCAACAAACGCCTCTGGTGGCCTCGGTTCAAAACACCTTTATGAACCATGTCTATTCATTGTTTAATCCGATATCTTGCATTTTAAAGACTTCAACACAAAATTTCAATTTTCTCGAAATTTGATTTTATGGACTTATGTTGTTTTTCCCCTGTACCCTTCATATGTTTTAATGTAACTAGATTAATAACGGTAAAATAAATAAGAAGCTAACGGTTATTTATATATTATTTTTATTGAAGAAAAGGAATTTATCGTGAAGAGTGTGGCAACAAATGGTTGCTTTTAATTACAACTGTTTTGAAAAAGGAATTGCATAAGAAAATTTTGCTTGAGAAAGGGAATTTGAGAAGGAAGAATTGATTTGAAAAGAATTGTACAGGTATAAATGGCTTGGAAAAAGAATTCTATAAAAAGATTTTGTTTGAGAAAGGTAATTTGAGTAAAAAAAGTTAATTTGGATAAGAAATTGTACAGAAATAACTGGTTTCGCATAAGAAGATTGTTCGAGAAAGGGAATCTAAATAGGAAGAATTTGGGAATTGACTAGAGAAGGAGCTGTATTATTGACTGCAAGTTTTGATTTTATTTTATATTATTTGCTTTTACTTTTATATTCTGATCGATTAGTTAGCAGGCTCTCGTCGGTTTCATTTGATGATTACCACATAGTTTATACTTCACGAGCCGCCTGTATTTGACGAGTCCACCAAATTTTGTTCGAGTCCGACAATTGACATTTTGGCATGCTTGGGTTGTCGAACTCGACAATTAGGAGACGTAGGAGACACATTTTTGTCTTGCAAGGCTACCTTCGTTTTCTAAAACCAATTTCCACACTGATTGATAAAAAACAAAATTGTGGTAGTAAGTTTACAAGACACTCGGGCAATCGAAATGTTTCGGCACTTGCTGAACGAAAAAGTGGCCGAATCCAGAAAAATAGCAGATACAAAAGTTGAATCTAACGCAGTTTAAAATATTTGGTAATCATCAAATGAAACCAACGAGGGCCTGGTGACAAATAGATCATTATTATATTGAACAGAGCTTAAAGTAATAAACTTAAAATAGTAATCTTAATATAATATAACAACTTAGCATAAACTGAAAGTGATAATTTACCTTTCTATCTTAGTAAAGGGTGTCTCAGTAAGAGTGCACTTTTCCATTTTAAAATAAAAACACGTATTTTATGAGAGAGTGTTGATATTATTATTGGATTGTAAAGAAGACATGTTCCGATTAAGTATGGAATAAAATATCCAGCAAATAGCCCCCACGGCTCTGATGACAGGCCATTACTCTTTTCATGAAATTTTTCATGACTTTTATACAGAGATGTGGTTGTATCTCGCCGATGACGCGTTGGATCTCTGATTTGAGCTCAGGAATTGTTTCTGGTTTATTCGCATAAGCCCGAGATTTTACAAAACCCGAAAGAAAAAAATCGCACGCGGCGTTAAATCGCGGCACGACCTTGGTGGCCAGTTGACATCAGAATTTCATGAGATAATGTGTTCTGAAAATCGTTGCTGCAATAAGTCGATTGTTTCATGAGTGGTGTGGCAGGTGGCGTCGTTCTGCTGAAGCCACATGTTGTCCAGATCCATGCCGTTCAGTTGAGGCCACAGGAACTCCGTTATCATATTTCTGTAACGAATGCCGTTCACAGTCACTGCAATTTCGGCCTCATCTACAAAAACGTAAGGTCCAATCACGCCGCCTGACCAAAATCCGCACCAGAAAGTTGCTCGTTGTGGGTGCATTTGTTTTTCATGGACTGCATGAGGATTTTCTGAGCCCCAAATTCGACAATTTTGTGTATTCACGTACCCATTCAGATGAAAATACTTTCCCCATTTTTGTAATAAGTTTTCACAATTATAACGCGTTGTTCTTTGGAAAAGCGCTCCATTTTTAATAATCGGAATAAACATAGGTGAGAGCTGTCAAATTTCAGAGTTGCCACTTGCACGAAATAAAATTTTATTTTTTCCCAAAAAATTGGGTAAAAAATAAATAGAAATCTTTCTTTTGACACACTTGACAACATTTTTTTGACAAACTTATAATGCCATAATTCTTAATAATAATAATAAAATTTCACTTCAAACATACAATTAATTTTATTTTTTACCAAAAAATTTTGTAAAAAATAAATAAAAATCTTTCTTTTGACACATTTGACAACATTTTTTTGACAAACTCATAATGCAATAATCTAGTTTTTGATCTCACATACCAATCCCTACCATCAAGATTTCTCCAAATTCAATGTTCCTACTCGTAATCACTTAAAATGAAAGATTTTAAGCCAAAAATATGAAAATTTGCTGTTTTTGACACACTTTCGGTACAGTAATCGAACACAGCGTCCTTTCAGACCTTTAACTTGAGTATTCCTATTTTTAGAAAAAAAGATTTTGAAATCCCTCCAGCGGTTTTTCCTGCAACGTAGGTAATGACGGCGGCCGGCCGGCAGACAGACATACATTTTTTTTGGCTTTTTTAGAATCAGTAGGTCCTAAAACGTCGAGAAATGCCAAAAAAAGTGGGGATAAGAATTTCACTTTTGGCTCATGAATGTAATACTTAGGTTTTTCAGACCGAAGTAATAAATGTTACATTTTTAACAGCAAAAAAAAATCGATTACTTTCGGAAAATTTAAATTTTATGATTGAGTGAGAGTAAGTTATTTTTTTTTTTGTGACGAGTAAGTCTTTATACAATGATGTTAATATACATACAATTCAAAGAGTAAGTCTTGTACAAAATATTTTTTGTAACTCACTATTCAATCGTAAAAGAATGAAGAAGGAAAATCAAAATTCTTTTAGGATTAAGAGTAAGAGTAGATGAGAAGATTCTTTTTAAACTCTGTTCTATTGTATGCTCACCTCAAAAATTCCATTAGTTTTATAATTTTTATGTAATTTATCTGCCAGTTTTTAAGATTTTTAGCACATTCCACACACTGCAATGTGTCATTCATTCATCATGTAATTTACCACAACTAACAAATTTCATTAAATTTTTGTAGTCTAGAAATTGCTCACTATCAACCAAATCAACTTAATTTTGAATATTGAAAAATTACTTTCAAGTTTTGATGGATTGTGCTGACGCACATATTACGAACTCCTTGCGCTAATTATACGCATTTATTAAGCCGAAGACTTGCAAATTTTGTGAACCCTACTCTAAACTCTGTAAGCTTGCTTTTAAAATCAACGTATTCTTCATCTACCGTGAATAACAGTAACCAACAGAATAACAGTATCCAATTTTTGGATAACTATTCGTTCACTGCCACGTTTTAGCGATATCGTATCACGTTTTCCTGGCATTAATCTGCTAATGGAATTGTTCGTATAAACATTTTTTACTTAATTAATAGTTTCTGCTGGTAGTTTTTTTTATCAACATTCGAAAATGAACACAACGTTGTGGATTGGTTTATTTGATCCTTCTAGCTTTTTTTCAATTAAATGATGTGTTGCTTCTGTTCCAAACAAGTTTTGTATTTCTTGTACTTTCACATCCTTCGGTAGTAGAGTTAATATTTTTCGTTTCTCCATTTTGAAAGTACAACTTTAGATTCTTCAGAACATCTTGATAATATTTTAATTGGACTTTTACTTAAACAGAAGAATCAAGAGTCTCACCAATTAAAATATTTGGTATGTTTCTACCCCGTTGCTCCGATTTATCCTTTCCATACTAAAAACTGCGACATAACCGCTTTCAATCAATAGGAAAAATTTGATTAGCTACAAATGACACAATATGTTCATTTATACGATTAATTAGCTCATCACGTTCTAAATTAAATATCGTTGGTGATGAAACAATATCTGTGGCTGTACCTCCAACATTTCACCACTGTAGCATAGATATTCATAGAAATATCTGAAACTACCAAAAACCATATAAATATCTAAATCATACCAATAACCCAATAAACTACAGAAAAACTTATATGTAAACATAAACTAACAAAAACCAATTAATTAATTTATTCATAATTCGCATAATTTGTAAACACAAAAAATACTTTAATATTAAAATCATGATGTAATTTCTTCGTAGAACTAAAAATGTCTACGAAGGAAAAATAATATTGGGAAACTCTTTTAAATAATTGTTGACAAATTACAACAATTGTTGTTGTTTTGCTTATTGTTAATTTGGTATATATTCAATGAAAGTTTTACAATGAATCAGTTTAAGTTATACCCATCATCAACAGTGTTTCATTTAATGTGAAGTCCAAGTATAAAAAGTCATCGAAGTTCAAGTAAGTAGAATTTATTATTCGGTAAAAGTTGTTTTTTTAAGAGTCTCTGCCTCATAAGAACAACCAATACCATTTCATGTGGTGACCAGTTTTCCTATTTGGAGAACTTATTATTTGGTGGATCTTGTTCTCTTAAGAGTCTCTGGCTCATGAGAACAACTGAAACCCTAGGGACTTCACGAATATAGGATTCACCACAGATTCCATATTCGTCACTACTTATTCTTTGGGATCATTTGATCCCAAATAAGAAAACTTAAAACTCGTTATACTCCCCATTCAATTCATTCCCACGGTACGGTATTATATAATGGTATTATATAACCTATTATGTACGGTATTATATAACCTATTATGTAACCTCGAAGTTGATTCTGTATCACCTGTATTTTCAACTTTAATAACTCCAGTGGAACTGATCATTAGGAGACGATTTCTACCAGACGAACAAAATCCCATTCACATATGTTTATTAAACTCATAATATATCGAATGTAATTTATTCAGAATTTTAGGTGTAAGATTTCGTAAAGTTTTTGAACACCTGCCGATACCAAATGGTTTTAAACAATTATATTTACTCATGTTTTTAAAAAAAAAGATTTCAACTATTAATACACATTCAAGCTTCTTTGCTAACACAACATTAATGTTTTTTTAGCAAGACTGACAAATGAATTTAGTAATGATGCTGTACGATCAAAATATCTCTGTAGACTATTCTTTTTTAATTACTGTGCTCTCATTTATGACAGATATTATCATTAATAGGTAATTAAATATAGTACTCTATTAGTTCATGCACTTTAAACTAATTTCAGACAGGTATAAATTGGAGAAAAGGTAAATTATATGTAATCAGCATCCACAACCTCAAATACTTAATTTGTATCCTTAAAATAAATAAATGGTCAATAAATTTTGTAGAAAATAAGATTTCCGGTGGTTAAATAGATGAATGTTTAAAAAAAACACTGCATTGTTTAAAAAAAAATTTTTTTTAATTTGAAATTTAAATTTTGTAAGAATGTGATTTTCAAACCGAGGAATCATGCCATTAAGAAAATTTAGTTTTAGATTAAGAATAAATAACATTCTTTTTCTGGAAAAAAAAAATATAAAAGTGTGAGTACATCTTCGAAAATATTATTTAAGTTCAACAATGGTAGCGAGAGTGTGGTATAGATGAAAAACGTGATCCACGCAGGTGAAAAAGTCGCCATTTGAACCTGACCATTTTTGATTTTCCTGAAACTTGGCATATAAGTAGTATGGACAAAATAAAAAATACGACTTACTGCAAAATTTTTTAAAGTGTATAGTTTGAGCATAGGGGGCACCCCAACATGCATGCAAAATGAAAATTCTGCCAATCTGCTGTAACTTTGAAATTAAATTGCTCAAGAACGGCTATACCGATTTCATCAAACTTCTTTTTTTTGATAGATGATTAGTTAGTCCTTTGAAAAAAATGAATTTATTGTTTTTATAATTAATTTTTAAATAAAAATATTAAAAAAACTTTTTTAAAGATGGCGCTAGGGTCGAAGACCAATTGGAATTTAATTAATTTTTTTTTCTGAAAATAGTTTTATTCTTACTCTAAAATATATCAAATTAACTCAGAGGCGTTAACTTTTGTTCTTGAGATATTTAGTTTTAAAGATTTTTAGTACTACTGAAATTCGAATTTTTCTTCATTTTTTCAAACAACTTCCATTAACAAAAAATTATAAAATCAATTAAATTTTAACTTTTTTTTTTTTAAATATAGCACTAACCTTACTTTAAAATATATCAAATTTACAAAGAGGCGTTAATTCGTGTTCTTGAGATATTTAATTTTAAAGGTTTTTTGTCCGATTAAAATTCTAATTGTTCATTATTTTCTCGAACTTCAGTGTTTAAATTTTTTTGATGATATAAATACTTCAGTGTCTAAAATTTTTTGATGATATAAATTGTTCGAAAAAATAATGAACAATTAGAATATTAATCGGACTAAAAATCTTTAAAATTAAATATCTCAATAACAAAAATTAACCTCTGAGTTAAGTTAAACTGATAAGCCTCTGAGTTAATTTGATATATTTTAGAGTAAGAATAGAACTATTTTCAGAAAAAAAATTAATTAAATTCCAATTGATCTTCGACCCTAGCGCCATTTATTTATTTTTTATTTTGTCCATACAACTTATATTGCCAAGTTTCAGGAAAATCAAAAATGTTCAAGTTTTCACAACTCTGTCTAGAACACGCTTTTCATCTATATTGAAAAACTAGTGCGTACGCATTTTCGAAAAAAAAACTCGCGTTTCTAAAAGAAGTTGGTGCTAGTTATATGCAATAGTTTTTGTAACAAATGCACTAATTTAATATATATAATATTGATTATAAAATTTATTTAACAAATTTATAGACAAATTTAAATATATAATAATATAATAGAACACGGAAGCTTAGTATAATTTAAAATGAATTTGAACTCAGTCTTAGTAATACATATATTTTAATCTAAATCTTACGATAAAGACGGCTTTCTTTAGTTTAGATATAATTTTTTTTTAAATATTTTGATGTGTAAAATTTAGTATTTCGCGTGCAATAAAAATTTTTGCAGATGAAATCTACTATTTGGAAGAATAAAAAATATTTTTTACTAGCCTATGTATTAAAGTGTTACTTTATTACTGTGATTTGCGACCGTAAAGTGTCAATTTTTAACCATATATTTTGCTGTCATAGCTACGTCCAAACAAGTAAAACACATTTGTATTTGTTTAAATTCTATAAAAAGCAGACATTTTTATCAAAGCAACCCTTAAGTTCAAAATTTCATTATCCAATTAAAATAGTTGTTATCATTTGTCATAGTCATACAATAATTTGGAAAAGATACACTGAGAAAAAAGAATCGTTTTGAATTAATAAAAATTACGGATTAATTCTACTTTTCTCAAATTTGGTTAAATCAAAACGAAATTGTATATTTTTAATTGTATTTAGTATTGAATTCATCACATCAGCTAAAATAAATTTATTAAACTAACTTATATTTTTTTATTGATTCAATAAGACACTGTGTATATTATTTTAATACTATAAAATGTGAAAAATATCTTCCGATTATTAAAATAATCCTTTATCTTATAAAACATACCCTACTTACTCTTGATTATTGAAAGTATTAATTTAATCCTTAAGAAAAATCAAAAATGTAAAATTAATACGAATAAATATTAAAACTATACGAAAATTGTATAAAAAATGTAACAACCGTTATTTTTCCAGACTTTTAGTATTCTTGTTTTTCTATTTCATTACCTCTTCATTGGATTATTTGTCGACTATACATAAATTATTGATCTTTATTTATCGTTAAAATTAGTGATTTACATATTGATTAAAATTAGTGATCTTTAAATAGTGTTAAAATAATGTTTAACTAGTGTTAATAAATGAGATCAACTGAATAATTTTATAAAATAATTAATGGAAGAAATAGCAATTGAAAATGGTTCTGTTCCATGTGAATTACTTGTAAATAATGCAAATATACAAATTGAACAAATTCATTTAGACAATGAGCTTTGCCAATTAATTTGCGCCAATTTCGGTTTGCCACTGAAATTTTAGATTGTATTTGCCTGTAAGTATTTCAAATGTTTAAAAATGTGCACATTTAATGTGTAACGTTACTAGTATATATATATATGTTTATTCAAAATTAAGCTAGCACATCTTTTATTTAACAAAACTGCGTGATAAATCGTTAACATTAACACAATTAACTTAATTCTACATTGCAGCAAATAAAATGAACGTTGAGCACGTTAAATTCATTTATTATGAGGAGTTACAGGAACTTTTTCCTATAGTTAGGGACAGGATTAGCATCCGAGCAAAAATTGATAAATGGCGGTATGAAATGGTACGTATAATATTTTCTGTAATATTACGTTGCTAAACAACTGTTATTTTTTAAGGGATTACCCAAAGGGATTCTCATCTGATAGAAACTGCAATTGCAGCAATGTAGCATCAATTTCCGTTTCAAATACGTTTTCCTCATCTCCACCATACCCGATCAGTTATTTTGATTAAGAACACGAATTGAGTGTGAAGTATTTAGAAAAATTCTTTTGGATCTTAAAGATAAAATTTTGAGCGATTATTATAGAAAGAAATTATGCCAGCTTATTGTTTATTAGTTTATGGGGCTCAATAGTGCAGCGATGGCAGTAGAGGATGTTTCCTACTACAGTGAACAAATTGTGAAAATTTTTCCATAAGAACAACTGGTATGTTAAATTAAATAATTTACACCATTAAAATTAATAATAATTGAAACGTTTGAGAGTAAGCATTTATTGTTCGAAACGCGTCAAGTATTATTTAATATAAGTCGTTACAAGAATTTTTTGATAAATTTATTTCAAATAAATTATTACGTTACAACTCGAAAATAAAAACAACTTGGAGTTCAAAATATTATTATATTTTAATTTTTTAAAATGAATTAAATATACAATTTTTAAAATGTTTATTAAAAAGAACAACTAAATATACAATGGTTATTAGTTTTTATTAATAATTTTGTCATTTTATATCAACTTTTAGAAAACATATTATATTTCCTCACAAAACGGCCAAACTGCTAAATGGAAACTGTTCGATAAAGCCCATAATATCGCACAATTACGACTTCCAGTCTAGCAGATTATTCTAGCAGATTATGATCGAAATAATATTTATGCAGATAATTATTTACTATCTAGCAGATTATGATCGAAATAATATTTATGAATTAGCACATATACATATAGATGAAAGTAAAAACTGCATTATGCCAGTTATATGAATTACTATCATTTGATGAACATATAAACAATCTAATGAAATAAAGAAAAGTAATATTTTGGAAGTTTATGGAATTGAATATTTCAATGTAGAACCGTTTAATACGTATTTTTTGAATGACGGACGTTTAGTTATAAGAAAGAAATATTTTTGTAATCGATGTTAATTAGCAGTATGTATATATTACGATAACATAGTTTAAAAACTTAGAATTATTTTTAACTTGTATATATTTACATTATTATAAGTATTGAATTAAACAATTATTAATTGAAGTACAAATAAATAAGGAAACACAGTTTGTTTGTTTTAATTATAGTTGATTTACAACATCAGTTTATAATAAAATCGTTATAAATCGTTAAAAATAACCTTTTACAAGTATTAAAACAATACCAAACTTAAATGAAAAATTCGCCAATGTAAGTATTAATAAAAACTCGTAACATATTAAATTAATACTTCATTAAATATAAAAATAAACACATTAAATATAATTTTAATCCGATTGTGTATTAATTCAATAGAGAATCTACAGTATCGACTAAACTGCATTTGCGACTATTACCTCTTTTTGATTAAATTAATAGTAATTTGCGGTTTATTTCGAACTTTTTAGAGTTAATTTAATACATCCAAATATATTATAATAATAAAAGTTTTTGTATAAAAATAATATTTGGCAAGTATTGACCAAAAATAATACGAAAATGTATTAAATAATCGTTAATATTACCCTGAATTTTTCTCAGTGTAACAAGTATTTTGACAATGGTAACTTGTTCCACATATTTTTATTTTAAAATTTAGTAAGAATGAGATAGATATTTAATTTTAATTTAATTTAAACTGTTTAATTGACAAAATTGTGAATGCAAACTTTTTTTTAGAAATCCATCGAAAATTAAAGAGTGGCCAGTTTGATAGTCAATTTACTTTTAAGGACGCGACAAATCTATGGGCAAAAATCACCAAATAATTAAACTCTGTACCAGGGGCGTTTAAAAACTGGATAGGCTGGAGAAAGGAAAAACATAAACTTTTTAACTTTATCACAAATATTTATTGTCCCTGGGCCCACAGCGATTTCAATGATGCTCATCACATATTTTATACTTCGTGAGGGGACTTTCCTTGACGAGCCCGAAAACTTTTGTTCTGCCATTTTTCTTTATTCGGCCGCCTTTTCGTTCGGCACGCTCCGAAAAACGACGATTGCCAGCGATCTTGTAAATTTGCTACCACAATTTTTTTTTTAACTAAGGGTGGTAGAAATTTGTTTTAGAACACGAGGGTAAGCTTGTCCGACAAATATGTGTCTGCTATTGTCGAGTCCGACAGTCAATATTTTGGTATGTTTGGGTTGTCGGAATCGAAAATACCAGACCAATTTGTCAGATAAGCTAGTGTACCTAGTGTTCTCCAACCCTCATAGTTAAAAAAAAAAAATTACAAGATCCTGGGCTATCGGCATTTTTCGAAGCCTGCCGAAAGAAAAAGTGGTCGAATCAAGGAAAATTGCAAAACAAAAGTTTTCTGGCTCATTAAGGATAGGCGCCTCACGAAGTATAAAATATGTGGTAATCACCACATGAAATCAGCGTGGTCTCAGGGACTATTGCTAATATTATATCAAATAACTTTATTGTTTAAAATATAATGCCAAGCGAAACTAATAACCACATTATTTTAGGCTTGGTATGATATAAAAACTGCTGCTAAAAGCAAAAGCTCCAGTATAAGAAATTATCAGGGTGGAATGGGTCGGTGGAGGCCAACGTCTAAAATAAACCCGTTAGAGCAGCGAGTTTTAGCATTGGTCGGCCCTACATCCTTGACAAAAATAAATTAAAACACCTTGAAGACCAATCTAATATGATTATGATATTTTGATTGTTTTAAAATATAAATTAAAATATACATAATTTTAAAAATGTTTTATTTTGATTATTTTATATAACTTTTTTTTTTAAATTTACATCCACGTTTCTTTAATCTATCAAATAGTTTGAAATATTTAATCACCTCATTACTAAATGTCATTGTTTTTTATTCACCACTTTTCTATTTCCGGAATGGTTTTCGAATACTACTTTATAACTTCTCCATTACGATTACGAAAATAGTGTAACGAAAATTTCAGATACCCAAAATTTTCGTAATGGTTTAAGAATAGGGCCCCAGGAATAAAGCTTTGAGATATAATTAAAGTATACTAAACAAGTTATGATGCATAGTTTGTGCTACCTACATTACATCATTCAATGAATGGCTATCCAATATTTGTTTTTTCTATTAAATAAAATTGAATGATTTTATGAATCAAATCAGCATAACGTAAGGTAATCGAATATTCTACTATTTTCTTAAGGTTTCTAAAAAGTGACCTAGAATTATCTAGAAATTAAGCAGAATGGTATATAAGCGATTGCCTTCTTGTAGGTTTGTAATTAGTTTTATTTAAAACCTGCGATAGTGAAGTTAAAATTATAAAAGTGATTTGTAAATTAGTGTTTGTGAATAAATTTTTAAGTTTTATTGAGTAGAAATATTTTGTGTATTATTTTGAACGTTGTGTTACTGGAAATTTCTACAATAAACCGTTGGAGTTTCTGTAGCTGTTGAAGGAATATTATAGTTAGGAACATTGTTTGCTGTATTGTTTCCTGTTGTTGTGGAACAATTAGAGGGTTGAATACTTAATAAAACCTGGTGTGTTTTTTTTTTTTAAATAAAATGTGTTGTGTAATAGGGTTTAGAATATGTGTCACAACAACACATAAATACCTTTTAAGACCTAGGTCTAGACCTGGATCCCACAACAACTGGCGTTCTAAGGTGCAGATTAGCGCTTTTTTTAAACATCTGCGGGTTGAAGCCACCTGAGACTAAGTGTTCCGGCAAACTATTCCATTTGTACGCAGTTCGGACAAAGAAGTCTCTCTGCGATCTGCCAGTATGACAGCGCGGGATCTTTACCGTTTCACCGGTTGCAGCAGCCGATTGCCGAGTGGAACGGGGGTAAGAATAAGTTTGAGGCATGATGCCGCTGATTTCATCTGAGCACTGCTGATGACGATATTTGTAAAAAACAACGAGGTCAGCAACAGTGCGACGATGTTGTAGGGAATCAAGTTTTGATGTCAAAGTTCGATCACCCACAATTCGTATAGCCCGCTTTTGAACAGAGTCCAAGAGGGCCAAGATGGAAACAGAGGCAGCACCCCAAACTTGACAGCAGTACTCCATACAGGGTCGAATATAGGACTTATAAACATGGAGCAATTGGTATGGAGTGAAAAAATGTTTGCATCTATTTAGGAAGCCGAGTTTTTTAGACGTGCTTTTTGCCATCGCCATTACATGATCGTTTCAGAGTAGGTCATTTGAAACTGTGACACCCAATAAACGAATGTTTTTACACTCACCTATTGGTTCATCACAGTGCTTACTAATCAGTGATTGAACTCAGAAAGAGATTGGGAATTACGTTTATCGAATTGAGAGTAAGGCTAATTGGAAGGAAGGTAAGAAAAACGTAACAATATTATGATTTATTAGATTCGCATGTCAAATACAGTTTTTTATAAATAGAAAAACTGAAAGATCAATAATATAATTGTATAACAACTAAACCGTAATCCTGTTAGTCGCTTCACAAATACTTCTACGCTCATGTCAACATAATACACTAAAATTAAATTGTAACCCACAACTTTTCAATCGTGATAACGACATACTAACTCACTTTTAATATATCACTTCTACTAGCAAATAATCAAAAATTTCTGTAGCATTTCGTTCATATTTGACTTAAATCTTGACTTTGAAATTTTATTCATAACAAAAATTAAAATAAAACAAAAACTGTTTACTTGTATTACACAAATGATAGTAACTGTGGCGCGGTAATATCAATTTTGATTGTTTCTAAATTATAAATTCAATATTTAAATAGCTAGCTGTCTTATGTTAATCACAATTATTTTGTGGGGGTTTATTATTGCAGTGTATTTCGATTTCTCTATAAAAAAAGATCGTAGTTAAGAAATTTTAAAATCTACGAGTTGACAGTTAACTATGTTGACAGATTTAATATAAACAAATAATATACATATTGTTTTACTTGTTTGTTAATTTCAATTATTACATATTTGAATAACGATAATTTTTTATTTAAATTACTAACCTCTCTTGTTCATTATTTATAAATATTTTAAATAAATTGTTACATTGTAATTTGTATGCAGATTTGAATGCATTTATGATTGGTGAAAAGTAAAACGGTTTTGTATCTGAGTCTTAATTATTTAATTTTGCACTTTCCCAAGACCCTGTTTTGTCCCTGTTTTGAACATTATTTTTGGAGATTCACTAACCCAAGATAGACTTATATAAAGGATTATCATCAGGCTTCTTTCTTGGTCTATCTGAGCTTTGCTTAAAAACATGCTGAACGAATTGCGGGTGATTGAAATATAAAATCGAAACGGGATTTTTTACAACAGTGTTTAACGGTTCCTGATTTTGTTGTTGTTTATAAATAACATCACCAATGGTATAAAGATTAAATTGAATGCATCAGGTCTCAAACCCCGTCCTTTCTTCGTTTTACTCGATAGTCGGCTAATGAAAACAGCCAAACAGTGATGATTCCATGTTGGTTAACGGACAGAATACAAAAAACTAATTCCCCTAGTGGTTGTATAGTTCGTAAAAAAATTGGAAGAAATTGAATGAAGCCAAAGTAAGAATACTATGGATAAGGTAAACTGACACACCAACCTATTTTATGGCCTATTTTGATACTGTAAGGTTAAACAATATGATTTAATTGCATAATCTAAAACGATTTTTTAAATAGAACATATATGAAAATAAAAATAAAATAAAAAAATTACAAAATAAACAAGCTTTAAAAAAAGTCATGAAAAGTGAATATTAGCTCAATGGGGATTTTTAAAGCCAAAAATACGCATTATTAAGATTTTTTTTTTGTGAATGTGATTCTTTTTATATTGGACAAACTTCCTATATTAGACATTTACCAGTCCTTTCGATATAACATCAGGTGTTCGACAAGGTGATGCACTCGATAATCGAGACACAAAACTGACTCTTTAACAAATCCAGTCAAATTCTTTGCTACGCAGATACAAAATTGATACAAAATTTTCATAAATCTACAATACACAAAAGTTTTTGATAAAACTACAATTTTTTCCTTCAAATCCAAAAATAATTTCTAAATCTAATAAATTTCTACAGGATTGTATGATTGTTGTAACATATATTGTAAATTTTAATACACAACACTTTTTATTAGAAAACAAATAGTAAATTTACAACACTCTCGTGCACAATAGAAAAAGTCAGACAAGTGCGAATAAAATTCGCTCGTCAAGGGTTCCGTGAATGTAAAAGAACACAATATCAAAAACTATTGACAAAAAGTTGTGTTGTAATGTTCTTATATTTCCAGACCATAGACGCATAACAAAATAATTAATGTTTAATCGTAAATGTCAATAGTAAATTACAATCAAATCCACATTGATCAAAAATAACTCAAAAAATGTTACATTAGGTTAAATCTCATCCATAGATGTTTATGGTAACTCAAGAAAGATTCACCAGCTTGTAAATGGTTTAAATTTGATTTTTTTTTTCGGTCAATCAAGTGTTGAAATTTAGGCGGGGTAAAGAGGCTACATACTAAAAATATTTTTTTTCAATAACACAAAAACTGCGCACCGCTAAGTTCTAAAAAAATTGTAATGTTTCTTAAATTAAGTGCTCCTTCATATGACACCCCATTCGCTTGGGTCAAAAGTGAATTTTTACTCTCCCCACACCCATCCCCTAAACACACAGAAATATAGTTATTTGAGACTTTGCTATGATTTTCATTCAAAATTTACAAATTATCCTGTCTCTGCGAATTTTTTCAAATTTTTCTGTCAATCATCATCGAAACGTAGGGAGCGCACGATCTAAAATTTGCACTTTTTTGATAATAACTCAAAAACTTTACATCGCAAAATTCTAAAACAAATTGCAATGATTTATAAATTAGGTGCTCTTTTAAATGACATCTCACTCGCTTGGGTCCAAAAAGATTTTCTTTTACCCTCTTTACCCCGGTCCCCTAAACGCACAGAAATATAATTATTTGAGACCTCTCTATAATTTTCATACAAAATTTACTAAATTTCCTAGCTCTGTAAATTTTTTCAAATTTTTCTGTCAATCAGTGTCGAAACGTAGGTGGGGGGAACGGTCTGAATTTTGCACTTTTTTGAAAATAACTCCAAAACTGTGCATCGCAAAATTCTAAAAAAAATTGCTTTGTTTTCTAAATAAAGTCCTCTTTCAAATGACACCCCACTTGACCCTATTTTAAATAGTGATTTTACCCCTCCTCATATCCACCCCCTTAATAAATCTAAGTATGAGAATATGACACTTTTTTATATTTTTTATTAAAAACGTACTAATTTTTCTATCATTCCAAATGCATTTGAAAATTTTCGATCAGTTAAGTTCGGAGCTAATTGAGGTAAGAAAAAACGAAAAAAACGTCATTATTCGAAATTATACAAAAAATGGTGAGGTATAAAATTCCCAAATAAGTTTTTAAGGAATACTGAAATGAAGCCCTTTCATATGATACCCTACTTGAATCTATAAAAAAAAATATTTTCTCAAAGGTCTCACATCGTACCCCTGTAAACCAAACGAAAACCACTTTAGTTTTATTTGTATCCGTCATTTCATGTGAGCAGATTAGTTTTATACGCACCTCAAATTTCAAGTCCATAGCATTTATAGTTTACGAGATAATCGATATAATGTGAAAAACTCGTTTTACTCTCAATAGTGTTCCGTATAAAAAACGGAACCCTAAAAAAGAGAGAGCAAAATCTCATATCAAACATAAACTGTACTTCTCAACAATTAGACTTACTTTGGTTTAAGAAGTCAGCGTATCGATTCCAGCCCTAATTTCTTAACACGATTGTCAATCGGAAAAATTTGATGAAAACTACTTTTAGTTATTTACAATAACATCAATTTGTTGAATACGACACATAACAAGCTTGATTTACAATAACAATTATTTTCAGTATACAAATTATCAAAGGCAGGCTTTACCTGTCAATTGATAAAATGAAAAATGTCCGAACCCAAGTTTTCAACCATTCAACTTTAGAATTTAGATTAAATAAAATGTTTTTTGAGGTGTAACATATATAAGCTATCTTTGTATTCAAAAACAAATGTTATTTTTAAAATTTTAGTTGTACAAACAAATGATTGATTTCACAAATTCGATATTTCTGGTATCGTGAAATTGTTTATTTAAATTTTAACAAGTTTGAGATTAAATTTAAAATTTATTTTTAGTATCGACTCAAACAAGAACTTAGCTCTGTGCCGGATACTTTTGATTTTTTTAAATTTTATATTTTATTATGATTGTACCTTGATTGGGAAGAATGAGTTTCCAGATAGGTTTCCAGATAGGTAAATTGGGTTTCCAGATAGCCGGTCATCAATTAATATTGATATTTTCGGTAAATTATAGTAAATTAATCTCAAATTTGTTAACAAAAAACAACATCGATATCAGAAATATCGAATTCGTGAAATCAATCATTGGTTTGTACAACTAAAATTTTAAATATAACATATGTTTTTGAATACAAAGATAGATTATATATGTGACATCTGTACAAACATTTTCTTTAATCTAAATTCTAAAGTTGAATGGTTGAAAACTTGGGTTCGGACATTCTTCATTTTATCAATTGACAGGTAAAGCCTGCCTTTGATAACTGGTATACTGAAAATAATTGCTATTGTAAATCAAGCTTGTTATATGTGCCGTATTCAACAAATTGATGTTATTGTAGTTAAATCGTTAATTTTATTGTAATAAGTTTTAAATTTTAATACATAATTTATGATTTCCAATCCTTGCTTTTTCTATGATTAAAGCGGGAAAATATTTTATATAGAGACCGAAATTCATATTTTTTTTCAGTTCAAAATTTGTATTACCATTGTTGGAATTGAGCACAAGTTTTTTCTTCTTAAAGAAGCTGTAAAAATCACTTGTAAGTAAAATTCTTTACATTTATTAGTCATTCTTTACATTCTTTACGTAAAAAATTATTCTTTACTAATTCTTTACATAAAAATGTAAAGAACTATTCTTTACATGAAAATGCACAACTCTGATTTAAAAACGTAAAGAGTAGCTTTGAGCTATTTATTCATTACTTAAGTATATGGATGACCCAACTACTGAATCAAAATTCAACTTTCTTCATGATATAACCAATTTATGTGAAGGCAAATTTACTTGCTACAAGCCAACTGTTACTCCGAAGAGAAGCAAATAAGTGGTCAGATTATAACTAGGTTGAACCACAATAACAAGACTTAACAGCAACATGTACTCAAACTGGTCTACTCCTCCCTTGACTAATGCCATTCTGGTTCCATCATCCGTATCTCAGTCCCCTATTTAGATTTATTGCTCTCGGTCCTTGTCAGTTTCCCCTTTTTATTCAATAAACTGTGTCATTTATCATAATTATGCTATCTTTCATAAGATCAGAGCTGACTACATCTTCATCTGTGTATTGTATACCTAGGTCCCCGTTCATCACACTCTTAGTTTTTTGCTTAATTAAAATATTGAATCTTCTTTCAAGAACAGTTTGAAGCATAATATTAATCATTTGAAAATTTTATCAACACTTAACCCTCTTGCGAATCTTGCGAATTTTCTAATTTTAAGAGTGGAATGGTTTAGTCTCACTTTCAAGTCAAAATTTTCAAACTGGTTGTATTATCTAGATTAGTTTAAATCATAATATTAAGCCAAAACAATCCCACTTTTAACACCAGTTGTTAAGATTTGGTTTATAAACTTCAATTACGTTCAACTTCTTTGCCGTATGTTACAGCAATCTATTTAATATAAATTACACATGGATTTTCACATGTACTGATGAAAAACAGTTTAGTTTGCTTTCACCAAAATTTAGTTTATTTTCCCCGTTATCAGGACTACTGGCAGATATATATCTCAATCATTTCGAAAACGCTTATATCTTCAACGACATGGTTAACCAACATAAAGAAAAGATAGTTTTTTATTGCAGATATGTCGATGACACATTCATTGTCTTTAATGGTACCAATAGACAGATTACAAACCTAAACAACCTGATAAACAAGCAAAACACCAATATAAATTTCACAGCCGAACTCGAATCCAGCAACACAATTAATTTTCTCGATTTATCCATAACCAGATACTCCCACAACATTGAATATAAAATATACAGGAAGCCAACCACCAGCGTCGTTACAATCCACCAGAACTCTCATCACCCTCATCAACACAAACTAGCCGCTTACAACAGTTTTGTCAACAGACTGCTATCAGTTCCTATATGAGCCAAACAAATTTTAAAGAAGAAACGAGAATTTTGAAACACATAGCGCAAGCCAACGGATACACACCCAACATAATAGATAAATTAATAAATAAACACAGAAACCGAATAACTGGAAAACGTAATAACTCAACTAGCACGAACCGTTACATTTCCGCCGCATACTCTTCATTTATGCCGTTCACCATAAAAAACATATTAAAAAAATACAACATCAATATAGGTTACATAACAAGAAATAATATAAAGAACAGGCTAAAAGTTCAACATAAAACTCCATTAGAAAAATCAACAGGTGTATACAAAGTTACATGTCAAACATGCCAAAAGCTTTATATAGGCCAAACGGGAAGGCACCTCATCAAAAGGTATAAAGAGCATCTGTCCTCTAGCAAACATAATAAACACAACTCAAATTATGCACAACACTTAATGGACGAAAACCACAACCGCACAGATTTCCACAATGACATTAAACTATTACACAAATGTTCTAAAGGCCGATATATGAACACACTTGAAGAATATAAAATTTACAAAACAAACAAAGATAATAGCAACATTTTACTGCATGACAAGTTAACCATAAAAGAAAATGTCTTATACGAAACTGCTGCACAAATAAAAGCGAAATATGGACACAGATAATACCACAAACGCCATCAACAATTTTAACATGTAATTGCTAAACGTAATTTTACCTAAATGTTGTAATTTAGTTTTTAATTTTTTTATTATTTTTTATTTTTTTATTTTTATTTATATTTTAATTTGTCTATTTTAATTTTTTAATTTTAATACTTTCCAAACCCGTTTGTAATCATGTTTTTTTAATTTTTATTTTGTAAGTAAGTTTAAGTAATTATATTTATATTTTATATGCACATTAAAGACGCGCTACCGAAGATGATAATCAATTTATCGAAACATATGTATGTCTAATAAATAAAGTTTAACATCAACAAACAATACTTCACATGACGGGAAATACACAATTTTTAAACCAAAATTTTTTAAAATAAAGTTATTTAAAATAAATTATTTTTTAAAAGAAAAAGTTAAAAAGTTTTTTCAATCTGTTAGTATACTAACATAGTGGTATTTATTTTTCTCTCTTAAGCTTGATTATTTTATTTTTATTAACAGTATTGCAGTGCTCATGAGAGACTTGCTTACATAATGCCAAGGTAAAGGATTCTGTTCAAAGTTTTACTAAAATCATTCAAACTGGTGTTAATAAATTTTTATTTCTTTTTCGTTTAACCTCGGCAAAGATGATTTCAAAAGTTATCAAGTTGGTCTCATAAGCAAGTGTAAACAATTTTACTATTATGTAGCATCATAACAAAAATCCCTGTAAATTGTTTTCATTGTAGCCGTACAATACTAACGCTCACTTGTTAACCCTATATAAATACACATCAATATTTTTATTTTGTACAAATATATCTACATAATTTAGCACTTCTAGGAATATAATTATAACACTTTACTGATTATTCTATTAGGTTGCTAAATTGTAGTTAATCGTAATTGAAATGCAAATTATAATCTTAGTTGTTTTAGTCAACAAAAACGAATTAATTATTCATAAATGTTAATTTAGAGACACAATCACTATCACAAGCTTGTCGTTGTTTAAACAATAATATTAATACATATGGTATGGTACTTTAAAACCGTTTGGAAAATTAAAACTACGATCATTTTATTATTAGGGTTCCGTACTTTAGAGACTTCGGATCGAATTTCTTACAAACTATAAAGGCGTCATCTTGACATTTTCTACAAAATGTTATAAAATGTATTTCTCCACGCCAACTGCAAACGAACCAATTACATATATTCGTTTTTATCTGGATTTTATATAGACATAGATAAGGAGATAGCAGAACAAAAATGTTTTAAGGAATCGAGTTTGATTTAGAAAAATGGAAAAAGATTGAAATATTTAAAAAAAATTCAATAAATCTTCTACTGCTTAGTTTTTGAGTTATTATCCTGCATAAATAATTCCAAACCAGCCTCCAAAACACTAATGGTTGCACCGTTGTCTAACAAGCCTGTATATTCTTCACCGTTGATCATGACTTTAGCATATTGTCGCTGTCTGACCAGCTAGCATTAATGATAGACGACAAGCTGTTTGATTTGTTTTCTTTCCATGATTTAAAGTACAACCGTGTCCGCAAATTACGTTTATTACAGGGTCGTTGGTTTGTTGCTGGCATTAAGTCATGATTGCATTTAGCATTTGCGTATCGTTGGTCAGGTAAAGATTAAGCAGAGAAATATAAATCGAAGGAACCAAAGGTATCGAAGGAACCTCGTCCTTGATGGTTGATAAGAAGTTATGGTCTCCGTATGAGATAACTGGAATATTATGCTGTCGGGTGCTAGGATCCCTAGATTTCCACTGTAATCGTTTTTTTTTTTTGTTTGTCTAACTGTAGAGACCTGGCCTTTAGAAAAAACAAATAAAAATAAATTAATGAACCTATATTTATAAACGTCATTTGAGGAGGCGCTTGTACTTTAAATCACGAAAAGAAATAAAATAACAAACTTTGAGCGTGCGAACTTAACTTAACGAGCTTTGACCTTCAATATCTAAAGTTGCCCAAGGGCGACGCTCTGGCACCATACATATAATGCTTTAATAGATCAAATAGTACTAGAATTCCCCATTATAATTGTAGCTTAATTCAAGGTCCAACCCTATTTTCTCATTTGGCAGCCGGACTAATACTCGTAAGACTAAAGAACAGTGAGAGCTAGATAAGGCCAGATTTTCTCTCAGCGCCCTTAAACTAAATGAAGCTAGTCATTAAATGGCCTATGCATATCCTTTTATTGACAGTTTGTTTATGCGCCTGGGCAAGATTAACTCAAATCCCATTCTGAAAGATGTTTCACGTGATAAACCGAATTCACAGGCGCCGTTGGTCTTTATATGAATTGTTGGTGGTTGTTGCAGAAAAGCACCGTGGGAGATGGACAACTAGACAAGGTGAACGCATTTGCAGTTTCGGGTACCAAAAAAAAAACTAACACAGATACAAAGCTGTATTGGGGTCGCTGATTTGTAACGTTGGTTTGTAGTCCGTTACTCTAAATAACAATTAGCTTTACTGAGCTGCACCTCAAGTGCTAAATATTCGTGTGCACCGATGAAACTCAAATATCCTTCTATTATCAATGGTATTCGTACACCTTGACTTTTTCAATGTTTTTATATACAGTAAGACATTTGTTTGTTTGAGAACACCCAAAAGAGACATTATCACACTGAAGCCTTTAACTGTAGTATTTTTATCTTTGCCCCATGAACTACCCGCTAGTGCTGTTAATGTGTTATTCCTGTTTTTCAATCTTGAGTTTATTTGTTGTGCATGAGCGTTGAATTTATGCAGTGGGTCGAATGTTACACCCAACAGTCTCGGATTTTTTACTGTGGGAATAAGTATGTTGTCTATGGAGATGCTTAGTGTAGAATTTACCTCCTTCGTCCATGTGGTGAAAAGTGTAGAAGTAGACTTTTCAGTGGAAAGTTTTAGTTTTCTGCTTTTAAACCAATCATTCAGAATATTAAGGTAGGTATTCAGGATATTTGTGAGTTGTTGCAGGTTATTTCCTGTTGCAAGCACTGTGCAGTCGTCTGCATATGACGTGATGGTTATTCTTTCTGGTGAAGTAGGCAAACTGCTTAGGTAGGGATTGAATAATGACGGTGAGAGAACTCCGCCTTGAGGAACTCCTTGTCTTAGCACTCTCATTTTGGACTTGCAGTTACGAAACTCAACATATGTTTGGCGACCTCTGAGGTAATTGTACAACCAGCGCTTCATTAACCTGGCAGATTAGTAGATTAGTATTGAAGATATCATCCAATAGAGCATTATTGCACATATAATTTATAATATCATCTAACTAATTGGTTAAACCGTTGCAATTAAATTGCTTAATTTTGAAATCACTCGGAGTTTCCGGTTGCGTGTTCATTCCCATTGTGTTTTGCTGCGAGCTCGTGTTGGTTTGTTGACTAGATAATTGACAGCATGGCGCTATGTAGTGGTTGGTCCATTGTTTATGTGTGGCCAAACCTTAGCAGTTCTTGAGGTGACACCATTCTTTACAGGTGTTGCACTGGATGGATGTTATGTTTGCCTTTAAAATATTTTTACATATTGAACAATGCCATGTTTTAGTTGGTCCCGGATTTCTTTCAATACCAACCATGACGAGGAGTATTTGAAGCAGTGAGGCCAGTGACCGCTGCTTCCTAGCCCAAAAAATGGAGCGACGGATTTGCACCTTTCGTCGAAATTGTTGTGATGGTCCTTGGTCGGAATTGGGTTCCGAATACTTCTGGGGCGTAGACCCGTCCACTTTCGATCATAACAACATACAAAGCAATAGGAAGACCTATTTTAAACTATGCTGCACCCATATGACCCCCAAAGTTGTCAACACCACTGGAATAAGTTACAAACAACACAAAATGCAGCCTTGCGAACCGTAACCGGCTGTCACCTGATGGCCCACCGAGATCACTTGCAAGAGGAAACTAACATATTGCCGGTCCGTGAACATAATGCAATGCTAACCAAACAATATCTATTGGCATGTCACAAAGAGCAACATCCTTGCAATGACACCTTAACTACGATCGAACCACATAGAGACATAAGGAAGACAGCAAGATGCTTTCTGCAAGATGTCAGAGATAGCCAGATTACTGGTAACATCGAAGAATGTAAATATAAAGCTGGCTGAAAAACACTCCACACCAAAAAGGTTGAAAATGTAATAAAGAGCTATATTCCAAATCGTGTTTTGAATAGAAAGCCACCGAAAGTCGCTGCCGAAGAGGTCCAACTACCCCGTAGCACCAGATCCATCCATCCTAGCTCAACTAAGATCTGGTTGGTCACGCATTCTAAACAACTACATGGGCAGAGTTGAACCTGAAATTATTGACAAGTGTCCCGCATGTGAGGGCACGCCACACGATGTAGACCGCCTATTTAATTGTCCTGTATATATAACAAACTTGACGAAGGAAGATTTGCGGTACCGCTCAAGGGCAGTAGCAGAGTTCTTGAACCTGGACATGGAGCCGGAGAATTAGCACCAAACACATCGCTACAACAACAACAACTGTAGTATTTTGTAGGGTTGCACCGATAAGCAAACTGACCGATTACCGATTAATCGGCTTTCTTTATCGGCTTTCTTGCTTGCTTATGTATCACGTCTTCAGGATAACGCCCACAGCGAGTCTGCAGGTCTTATTAGGGTTTCCTACCTTGCATATAATTATAAGAATGGAGGCTCTTAAGGTTCTTAAAGGACTGAAGGACTGAAAATGGTGCAAGAGTTGCGGTTTGCTTCAGTAATGAAGATCTAGGGCTGCAATTTCTACTTGGCAAATACTGCACAGGTTGAGTCTTTCAGGTTGAGTTATTCGCCATAAATGCAGCATCGATACGAGCGACGGAGCTTAAGTGGTCTGGCAAGATCATTAATATTTTTACTGATAGCCAGGCTGCTCTGGGAAATTATACTATTAGGTCAAAAGTAGTGCAAGAATGTTCTAGGTCCTTGTATAATCTCGGGCCCAAGAACAACATATCACTGATATGGACCCCAGGGCATAATGGGAATCTCGGGAACGAAAAATCTAATGATTTAGCAAAGAGTAGAAAATGATCAAACATGCCGCTTTTGTCTTGAAGAGAATGAAACAGTCGCTCACATTGTGGGAGAATGTTTGACTCTCTCAGGGCTCCGTAGCGTCAGGTTAGGATCAAAATATCTAAGGATAGAAGATTTGTGCAAAGCAGACCATTCAAGGCTGTTGACTTTTTTCAAAAAGGTCTTCAGCTCTTGAAGATGAGGATGGCATAAAGGACTTAGCAGTCTACATGTCAGGCTATGACTACATGGTCGCCTCGCCAAAAAAAAAATAATGGGTGATGGAAATTTGTTTTAGAACACAAGGGTAAGCTTATCCGAAAAAATGTGTCTGCTATTGTCGAGTCCGTCAACTGACATTTTGGTATGTTTGGGCTGGACTAGACAATAGCAAAACCCAATAGCGTTACCCTCGGGTTCTAAAACAAATTTCCAACACCCATAGTTAAAAAAAAAAATTACAAGATTCCGGGCAATTGACATTTTTCGGAGATTGCCTGACTATAACTTATTATGAAATTAAAATTTTTTGTTTAGCACAATCGATTACGCACAATCGAGAGCTGACGTGAGGAGCGTAGGAATGGTGGTGATGCTCGATTGCGGTACAGAAGCCCAAACATTGCAAATATAAGCAATATATTTAGAGCTTTTTTTAAGTAGAAGAATCGTAAAGCAGCACCGCTTGTATCAAACCAGTTCAATGTATTTCAGCAAGGGATGGCGAACCAACATTTTTATTTCATTTGGAACTGGTTCCAATCAATTCTAGCACATCAATTTATTAACAGTAATATTGATTGTGTTTCAGTTATCTGCAAGCCTACATAATTAAAAATATCTAGTTCAAGGGTCACCAATCCAAAGTAAAAAACCACATGATACCATAAATTTTTGGAAACTGAGTGTTATATTATAAAACTGTCTAAAATATTATGAAGTTAAACAGGAAGTTAAAAAGTTTTTAAAAACATAAATACAACACGTTAAGTACATCAATTGTTAAATTACCGGTAAAAGTTTAAAATTGTATTGATTAACCTAAATTAATAATGAAATAATTTTACTTATTCACTCACATTATTGCTTATAAGACTTTTACTGATTTGAACCTTAATAGTATAAATAAATTTCCACTTTTTATTAAAATCGTAAAACTCTATTAAAACTTGTTATTTACATCTAATATTTAATAATAACAATTATGCAGTAATATAATTTACATAATACATTGTAAAAATATTTCTTTTTCACTCACATTTGTTTATCACAATCATAAGAAATTGATTTTTTTATTTTTATTTATGATTTTACTTTTCTTTACAACATTGAAATCTAATTAATTTCCATTTTTGGCAAAAAGTAGAGTAAAGAAAAATTCACAAATCATTGTAATTAAAATTATATACAAATAAAAAAGTTACAGCACTAAAAAAATACCACACACACGTTAAAAAGCACGATCGATTTTTTGTTTTTTTTTATCTTGTTTTTTATATGTTTGTTTAATTTTGGTTTTACAAATTATATTATTATGATAATTATATTATTGTTATTTTTTTAACAACAAAATTATGTTTTATAATTATAATCTAATTAAAATTTATTTTCATTTTTTTTAACGATAACAAAGTTCTTCGTCTAATTTGATAAAAGCTTTCAACTCAACTGAAAACAATTTATTTGTACAACTTTAAAGTATAATAGAAAAATTCACCTAAATGCAGACTATTTACAAGTTTGTTGACGTTTTTCGTGACTATGCGCAATTACATCGTTTCGATTGTTGAATCACATGGTTTTGTGTTTGTTTACTTGGAGAGGGCTTGGTAAAAGATGATTGGTCGAATTTTAAATAGTCGAATATTTTGTTTTGATTCATTGTTTATAGAAAGAAAAGCTGTTTTACTTGTTGACGGTTGTAATTGTTGTTAGCTATAGTATTATATAAGAATTTCTAATAAATTTACAAATAAACATTAAATTTACTTCAAATATTGAATTTACTTCTTTTTATTAATGGCTAATAGAACGGTAAGTTATGCTAATACTAATAGATACAACTAAAGTGATCATATATACAAATTAATTATTTTTATGAAATTAATAATTAAACAAAAATAATCTAGTTGAATTTTAAATCTTCGTTGCAATGCGTGCAACAGTAGACGAAAAATTAAAAAAAGCGTCTCGGAACTAGTCCTGCATGAGTTAGCACTGAATAAATTTCTCTTCGTGGAATTTTCTCAGCTTCCCTGTCATGCACCTGAAATGAAATAAAACTAATTGTGTTAATCAAAATATTAGCTTGGAGCTTGAGTTTTTGAACAAAACAGACAAAACTTTGAGACTGAGACTTTCTTTTTGATTCCAGTAAAGTTTAAATATAAGTAATTAAATACAATAATTATACTTCAAGATTTCATATAATATTTGTTATTTTGAAAGTCAAACTTTGCGTACAAAACCTTAAACCTGGAAAATCATTCCTGAAGGGGAGCAATCAATAAATAACTTGTCGAAAATAGTAAATTGCAACTTAAGAGTTTTTGAAATGAATGATCTTAGAACTTTGGGAAATTAAAACATTCACCGTGAAATTTAGCATTTAGACCTTGCATCTTGGATTGTTCAGTTTGGAACTTGGGAGTAAGATCTAAAAACTTGGGATTTGTTCCTATAATTTGGAAATTAGAGGCAGATGAAGGTTAAAACTTAAAAATGTGGAAAATAGAGCTCGAAACTTAGAACGCCAAATGTTGGCACTTACGGTTATAGGATAGGACCTTGGATCTTCGAACGTTTAAGTTGGATCTTGAAACTTGTAACATGCTTTTTGTAACTTTTTCTTTCGGACTGGGGACTTTAAACTTTGATCTTGACAGTTTTAATTTCTAACATAAACCTTGAAAGTTTACACTTGAAACACTTGACCCTCGATATTTGAAAAGTTGGAAATGTTCAGTTTGAATCTCGAGGCTACGAACTCCAAAACTGAACACATGGCTTTTGCAACTCGTCACTTGTAACTTAATGGTTGAAAATTGAAACTTGGAACTTGGGACTTAGAATTTCTAACTTGGAATCTGAAATTTTGAACTTGTTACTAGGAATTTGGAACCTGAAAAATCAAACTTAAACTTTAGAAAATAATATTTGTGTGCTTGGTAAAGTTCAAATTAATCATGTCATTTTTTAGAAGTTGAAGAATTTAATTTAACGTAAAACTGGAAACTTGAACTCTGCAGCCTTAAAACAAAAACTTTGAACTTTGACACGGATCTTTGAATTTAAAGTTAGAGAAGAATCCAGGAACTAAAATTATTGAATTACGTATTTTGTTAATGGAGCTTTGAGCCATTCGAATTTGAAACTTATGGTTTTGCACTTAGAAATAGAAAAAATTTTTGGAACTCAAAACAACAAACATATAGTTGATTGAGACAAGCTTATAAATTGCAGCTTGAAACAAATTTCAAGTTTCTGAACTAAAAAATTGGATAACTGGGTTTTAAAATTTGAAATATGAAACTTAGAATTTGGAACTAGGAGCTGGCAACGGAGAACTAAGGATTTAGAGCTTCGAATTTGATATTCGGCACTTGGAACTCAGCAACTTGAAACTGAGAACGTATATCTTGGAACTTAAAACTCGCAACCTGAAACCTGGCACACGGCACACGATAATTGCAACTTACAACTTGGAGTTTGAAGTTTGGAATATAGAACTTGAAACTTGGAACTAGGAACATGGAATTTGGAGTTAGGATTTTAAAAATTGGAGCTTAGAATTGGAAACTTGAAATTCAAAACTTAAAACAAGGAATTTGGCAGTTGACATTTGGTTATTTGTTTTGGGTACTTGGTGCTTGGTACTTGGAACTTTGAACTTGTAACTTGGACTTTGGAACTTGGAACTTGGAACTTGGAACTTGGAGCTTGAACTTGGAAATTGGAATTTGGAACTTGGAACTTGGAAAATAGAACTTGGAACTTGGAACTTAAAACTTGGAACTTTGAACTTGGAACTTGGAATTCGGAACTTGAACTTGGAATCTGGAACTTGGAACTTAGAACTTGGAGCTTGAACCTTGGAACTTGGAACTTATAATTTGGATCTTCGAACTTGGAACTTAGAAATTGGAACCTGGAACTTTAAACTAGGAACTTGGAACTTAGAACTTGAAACTAGCAACTTGGAATTAGAACCTTGGCATTTGGAACTTGAAACTTTGAACTCAGAACTTGAAACATGGAACAAGGAACTTGGAAATTGGAATTTAGCACTTGGAACTTAGAACTAGTTATTTAAAGTTGAAAGGAAGTTGGAGCATGTAACTTGAAAACATAAAACACGGACCTTGGAATTTGGAACCCTTAACTTACAATTTGGAACTAAGACGTTGCTTCTAAACTCAGGATTATTTAGCTTGGAACCTAGAATTTTAAAATCAATATTTTAAAATACAAACATTGAAACCGCGAAAGTAAATTTCAAAATTGAACTTGAAGCTGGGAACTTAACACATAAAATTTATAGAGTTTGATTAAATAGTACAGAGCTTGTAACTTGGGGCTTCAAACAGGAAACTTAAAGTCTTTGGGAAAAGAATTGATAATTTTCATCTTAATCTCTGGTGGATGTCACCTGATCATGAGACATAAAAATGCCATTAGAAATTTTATTATTTTGAACTTGCAGATTTGAATTTATAAATGACAACCTGAACTTGAAAATTGCAGATAATCTTGCAAAATGCATTTTAATATTTTGAACTCGTAAGCTGAAGCTTGGAACTAAGTTCATGAAACTAGAAACTTGAAATATAGATTTTAAAGTGTGGAAAAATCGAATACAATCTCAAAAGATTGAAACTTAAGTCAGTACAACTGATACGGAATTGTACCGAGAGAACTTATGCCTAACTTTTAACTTGGAACTTGAACCCAAAAACTGGAGCTTAATATTTGAAACTTTGATCTCAAAACATAGAAGTAGGAACTTTGAATTTGGAACGTAAAACTTGTAGCTTTCTTGAACTAAGCTAAAGAACCTTCATCTTAAAACTAAGAAATTGAAGCTTGATATTCGAAGCTTTAAACTTAATGCTTGAATCCAAGAACTTCAAACTTAGAACTTAGGAACTTGGAACCTGGAATTTTAGAGCATGGAAATTAGAACTTGGAATTTAGAACTTGGAACCTATAGACATTGAAACTTCGAGCTTGGCATTTGGAACTTAAAACTTGGAACTTCAAACTTGGAACTTGAAACCTGGAACTAGGAACTTTTAGCTCGAACTTGGAACATGGAACATGAAGGTTAGAACTTGGAATCTAGAACTTGGAACCTGGAACTTGGAACTTGCAACTTGGAACGTGGAACTTGGAACTTGGAACTTGGAAGTTGGAACTTGGAACTTGGAACTTGGAACTTGGAAATTCGAACTTAGAACTTGAAACTTGGTACATGGAACTTGTAATTTACAACTTGGAAATTACCACTTTGAACATGGCACTTGGAACTTTTGAGCTTGGAACTTGGAACTTAGAACTTGGCACCTGGAACTTAGAACATGGATCTTGAAACTTAAAACTTTTGACTTAGAACCTGGAACTTGGAAATTGGAACTCGAAACTTGAAACTTGAAACATGGAACTAGAAACATGGTAAATTGGAACTTGAAACCAGTTATTTGAAGTTGAAAGGCACTTGGAGCATAGAACTTGAAAACATGAAATATGAAGCTTTGATTTTTGAACCTTTAACTTGTAACCTGTTGGATCCAAGCCTCAGGATTTTTGAGCATGGAAATCAGAATTTTAAAATTTCTATTATAAAGCACAAAACTTGAAACCTAGCGAACGTAAATTTCAAAATGGAACTTGAAACTGGAAGCTTAGCTTACAAAACTTAGAGTGTTTGCACAAATAGTACAGAGTTTGAAGCTTGAAACTTCAAACAGAAAACTTAGTGTTTGGGAAACGAATTGATTAACATCGATCTTAGAAATTGGGGCTTGAAGATCGAATTTTGGATCTTAAAAGATAGAACTAGGAACTGTGAACTTAGAAATAGGAAATCGGCACTCCGTATTTTGGTACTAAGAACCTGAAACTTGGAGGAACTTTCAAATTGGAAATTGGAACTTGAAACTAGGAACTTAAACTTGCAACTTGTAACTTGGAACTAAAACTTGAAACTCGAAACATGAAATTTGGAACTTGTAAATTGGAACTAGGAACTTTGAACTTGGAGCTTGGAACTTGACACTTAAAACTTAGAACTTGAAACTTAGAACATGGAACTTGGACCTTGAAACCACTTGGAACTTGGAACTTTGAATTTGTAACTTGGAACTTGAAGTTTGGAACTTAATACTTGAAGCATGAAATTTGAAACTTGAAACTTGAAACTTGAAACTTGAAACATGAAACTTGAAACTTGAAACATGGAACTTGGAAATTGGAAAATAGATCCTGGAACATTGAACTTTGAAGTTGGAACTTGGAACTTGGAACTTGTAACTTGGAAGTTGAAACTTGGAACTTGAAACTTGGAACTTGAAACTTATAACTTGGAATTTGAAACTTGAAACAACTTGGAACTTGGAACAACTTGGAACTTCGAACTTTGAATTTGTAACTTGGAACTTGAAACTTGGAAATTGGAACGTGGAACTTGGAAGTCGGAACTTGGAACTTGGAATCTGGAACTTGGAACTTGGAAAAAGGAACCTGGAACTTGGAACTTGAAACCTCGAACTTGGAACTTGGAACTTAAAACTTGGAACTTGGAACTTGGAACTTGGAACTTGGAACTTGAAACTTGGAACTTGGAACTTGGAACTTGGAACATGGAACTTGGAACTTGGAACTTGGAACTTGGAACTTGGAACTTGGAACTTGGAACTTGGAACTTGGAACTTGGAACTTGGAACTTGGAACTTGGAACTTGATACTTGGAGCTTGGAACTTGGAACTTGGAACTTGGAACTTGGAACTTGGAACTTGGAACTTGGAACTTGGAACTTGGAACTTGGAACTTGGAACTTGGAACTTGGAACTTGGAACTTGGAACTTGGAACTTGGATCTTGGAACTTGGAACTTGGAACTTGGAACTTGGAACTTGGAACTTGGAACTTGGAACTTGGAACTTGGAACTTGGAACTTGGAACTTGGAACTTGGAACTTGGAACTTGGAACTTGGAACTTGGAACTTGGAACTTGGAACTTGGACCTTGGAACTTGGAACTTGGAACTTGGAACTTGGAACTTTGAACTTGGAACTTGGAACTTGAAACCACTTGGAACTTGGAATCTTGAACTATGAATTTGTAACATGGAACTTAGAACTTGGACCTTGGAACTTGGAACTTGGAACTTGAAACTTGACAGTTGAAACTTGAAACTTGGAACTTGGAAATTGGAACCTGGATCCTGAAACTTTTAACTATGAACTTTGTACTTGGAACATGGAACTTGCAACTATGAACTTGAAACATGGAGCTAAAAAAGGGGAAATTGGAGCTTGGAACTAGGAAAAGAGCTTGAAAAGAACTTGGAGCATGGAACTTGAAAACATGCAACAAGTAGCTTGGATTTTACACCCTTTAACTTGTAACCTAGACGTTGGATCCAAGCCTCAGGATTTTTCAGCATGGAAATTAGAATTTTAAAATTTCTATATTAAAACACAAAAATTGAAACCAAACGAACATAAATTTCCAAATGGAACTTGAAGCTGGGAACTTAGCTCATAAAATTTAAGAGTGTTTGAATAAAAATTACAGAGCTTAAAACTTGGAACTTCAAACAAAAAACTTAGAGTCTTAGGGAAACGAATTGATAACTTGCAACTTGACGTTTGGTGGATGTTACTATTTGTCGTAATAATTGACAATTTGAACTTGTAAATTGCAGATAATAATGTAAAATGCATTTTAATATTTTGAACTCGTAAGCTGAAGCTTAGAAAAAAATTCTTAAAATTAGAAGCTTGGAAGAAGCATGGAAGAAAACTTGGAACAAAGAACTTTGAACCTAGAAGACGACACTTGGAACGACACATAAGACGACACTTGGAAATATCAACTTGAAAGTGGAACTTTCAAATTGAATGAAACTTTCAACTTCAAACTTAGAAATTGGAACTTGAAAATCGAATATTGGGTCTTAAGAAATAGAACTAGGAACTGTGAACTTAAAACTCGGAACTCAGTATCTTGGAACTTAGAATCTGGAACTTGGAGGTTGTAACATGGAACTTGGAATTAGAACTTGGAACTAGAAAATTGGAACTTAGAACTTGAAACTTGAAACTTGGAACTTAGAACTCGGAACTTGGAACTTGGAATTTGGAACTTGGAACTTGGAAATTGGAACTTGGGACTTGGATCACTGGTAACTTGGAACTTGGATAACTTGGAACTTCGAACTTCCAACTTGGAGTTTGGAACTTTTAATTGGAAACTTGGAACTTTAAGCTTGGAACTTAGCATTTCAGAAATTTAGAGCTCATAACATTAAACCCAGAGTTTTGAACCAAAGAATTGAGAACTTGCAATTATACGCTTGATGATTGGATCTTAAGGGTTAATAGTTCAATATTGTGGTTGTAAATCTGTTACTTCATACGGTTGATACTCATCACGGGTTAACATATGCTTTTTTAATTTCGGATATTTGTGATTGTCAGATTGTTGGAGATTGTTTCAGATAATTGACAAATATTTACAAATGACATATAAATTGAAAAAGAAAATTAAAACATATTCCGTGCTAAAGTTTGAACTTAAAATCGTAAACAGATCTCAGAATACCAGTATGTTCGATAGTTGGAAGCTGGGAGATTGGTATTAGAATCACAGATTTTGCAAACATGTATCTAACTTTAAAATAAGAACATGCTACTTTTAAATATTAGATTGGCAGTTAAAATAATGAGCTTAAAACTTAAACCTTAAATGTCGGAATTTTAAAGTTGGAACAAGACACTTTGAACGAATAACATTCAAACCTGTAACAACTTTGATATTAAAACTTGTAACAAGGAGTTTGAAATTGCAATTAATTAACTATGCAAAATAATTAATTAACTTATAGCCTTAGCCTAAAGCCAATATGAAGTTTGTATTAATTTAAGATGTCTAGCATGATATTTGATTCTAGATTCTTTAAACTGGTACATTGAAACTAATCGCATAGCATAACAGTCTTAACAGTCTACATGTCAATTTTTAGAAAATATCTTATATTCTACTTAACATTTGTTTAGTGAATAACAGTAATTACTAAAAACATGCTTACCGGATTTTCTCCAGGTCCAAACCAACTACTTGCTTCTAAAGCTTCTCGCACACGTGGTGTACGATAAAATGGATTTTTAAATTGTGGTGGTAATAATTCTTCATAATCAGCATTTTCAATAACAGCTGGATGACTAAATTGTGCTAAAGTTATTGTTGATGTAACTAACAAGCAGAATAATATTTTATACCTTAAATTAGAAAAAAAAAGATATACTTGTAAATAAAATAAAATAGTTAAAGAGAAAGTATGGTTTTAAATTGTACAATAAAAAAACTGCATTCCGTTTTTATTTCCTTCAACTGCATTTGCGATCACGATTCCATTTATTTTTTATAAAGATGATGGTTTTCGTGATGTTTTTATTTTGGTCTAAATATTTAACTGCGCTTTCAATTTTTGTATACTAATTGCTGTCAAATTTATAATTTATGGCCTAAGATAAATCAGCTTATTGATGTAATTATATACAAGTTAAATGATTTATAAACATCTGATACCATTAAAACTAGGTATATGGTTATTTAATTTTATCACAAACAAACTATCTATAAAAAAGTAAAATTGTATTAATTTAAAAGTAAATAAATTACTTGTTGAAGAATACGAATATGTAGTTCTAAGAATAAAATAAGATACAATAAGAAAATTTAAGCATATAAGAAACATTAAGAACCAGAGGTGCACACAAGGGAAGAAGGGTCCCGGGGGCGGACTCCCCACTAACCGATCATTTTTCAGTTTTTTTTTAAATTTTAAATTTAGGCATTGTTGAGTGTTAAACATATTAAACTATAGATTTACATCTCTGGATATCCAAAAATACGATGTTAACTAGGGAACTGAGGTTTGTGAGTATTGTTCAATTTTCTTTGGGAGTTTTTTATGAATGCTAATTTTAAAGTTTTAAAGATTAAAATTATTAGAAAAGATTCCGCTGATAAGATGCGATACTCTGTTAAAAAACGTCACTTTGAAAAACGACAGTTCTACATCTTGTCACTCGAACCGTAAAAGTGTGGACTGCTATTGATTTTCTGGTGTAACGTGTAAAGTTTGGAGGCTCCGGTAAAATGGGTTTGATCTGTACAGATGCCCGTTCGTCCATAGTGTTTTTGTAAAATACCGTCAAATCAGCGAAATCTCATTATGTTACAAGGAATCAAGCTCGTTAGTAAGATTTGAATTGCCCATCGAATTATAAATTGTTGAAAGAATTAAGACACTTCAAACTACTTACGTATGCTACACCCCATATGTGAGAACAATATGCAATGCAGGGACAAATAAATGACTTATATATTAAAATGCGCTGTTCGTTATCAAAAACATTACGACAACGACCCAAAAATCCTAATTTTCGAACAGCGTTCTCAACTATAAATATGAGAACTCCACTTCATATTATTTTCAATCTGAATTCCTAGAAGTCTAGCAGATTCTTTCTCTTCAAGATCATTTGAATCAAACTTTAACCCGTTCTCATTAAGACTTGATATTAGGTGTTGATAACCTACAAATATTACAAACTTGAGTTTTCGTTCAATTCAGCAAGTCAATATAGATAAGAAAAGAGTTTGGGAAAGAGCGGAACCTTGAAGTTCTGCATTAGTTGCAAAGATATCTGATAAAAACTGTCGGCTTTGTCTTGAAATTTAAGCTTATATATAAAGCTCTATAAGGTATAAGCTCGTCTAAGTGATAACATCTCAATTAGCATTTAAGATTGTTGTGCCATTCTTTATCGAATGCTTTGGCTATATCAAGAGCAGCACAGAAAGTCTCACCTCTATTTCAACCGACTTGTCCAGATATGTGTGACAAAGAATATAAATCTCCCGTCGCTCTTCCATTACGGAACCGTATTGTCTTTCATAAAGTATATAATAAATGTATTTCTCAAATATTTTAGCACCAACCGACAAAATTGATATAGGTCTGTAATTTCTTAGATCCATTCTAGCACTTTAATCTTTGGAACTGGCTGTATAAACTATTTTGCCATATTTCGTGAAAAACGCCCTTCTTATATGAGAAATAGAAAATTTGAGTGACGATTGGTGCTAATTTCTTAGCAAATGTTTTAAGAATAATTGAAGGAATACTAACTGGCCCAGATGCCTTATTAGTAGTATTAATTTGTAAAAACCTTTTTTGATTATATTTTTACGAAAAATTATCCGCAAGTTGCCGGTAGCCAAATATATAGTTGATGATGATAGCAACCTATATACAAGTTCATCTAATTAGAATAAAAATCAGAAACGAAAAAATCTAAACATAAACAGAGATAAACACTAGACCGACCCAAAAACAACATGTTGATTTTTTTTTGGTGCTCAGGGCTAAATTCGTTTATTGGTCCATACTGAATATCCACACAAAAAATTGGGTCAATTGGTGCATCCAAGAGCCAGCGCTTTTGCATATAGTAAAACAAGATTTGAGATTTGACGGCTATATATACTCATATCTCCAAAACGCTTAATGATACGAAAAAAAAGTTAATGCAAGCTCACCTTATTTTGTGATTGTCTAACTTTCTTAGAACAAACTTTTTTTTTCAGAACAATAACAAAAAAGTTTTAGTGGAATTTTCTGAATTCGTTCTCAATTTTTCAAAAAGGCCTCATTGCCTCCAGTGACATTTAGGAAAAAAAAGTTCCAAACAAAATATTAATATTTTTGCTAAACTAACATTTATTTAGAACATACTTGTAACTTTTATTCAAAAATAAAAAAGTTTTAAAACAAAAGGTCCATTATTTTAAGTATTTCTTCAAATTTTCAGTTTAGCTTAACAGTGTATTTCTAAAAATATACAAAATCTATTAAAATTAATTAAACACAATATCATATTAATAAAAAAATTATTCGCCTTTAAAAATATTTGCAAAGTCACTTAGGAAAAACAACTATTATGGCAAGTGTCAGAATATGAGCATCGATCAATGAATTCCTGACAGTGTAGTTTATCGAGAAAATTTTTTGAAAACCGGATTTCTACGGTTTTGTGTTAATTCGTTAGTATTCTCAAAATTTGGATGCAATAACTAATTTTTTAAGAAGCAGTTCAAAAAATTTTAGCTATAAACTGTTAGAAGGTCTTGAAATTTGCATTTGCCTGTAGAGAACATTATTTAATAATTCACTAAAATGTCCGTATCTTTTGATTAACTTAACCGAATTTCGTGATTTTATACTTGTTTAAAAGTTATTGAGCTAAGTAATATCAGCAAATTATTTTTGCACGTTTAAATTTAGCAGCATAATAGGGTGACCCAAAAATTAAATATAATATTTTGAAATAGGCAAAACAAAATATAATGTAAGAATGTTTAGACAAAATATGAAATAGTGTTGAAATGAAAATTCAAGGTAATAAATCGACATGCTATTTAGCTGATTACTCCATACTTTGTTATAAATTGATGTGTTAAATGATAATTCAACACATTTTTCACTTAGTTATTAGTGAAGTTATAGTTGCACTTATTTAGTTATCCAATATTCATGCAAGATTTCTGCAACAGAATTTTTTGTTGGTTTTAAGGATTTTTTGTCGATAGTTCTCTACATCTTGAAGGATGAACGGTTTCTGTTCTACATCTTGACTTAAAATGTCTATTGTAGTCCGTCATTAACTTTACTCCCCGTTCTGCAACGTCATTTACGCATTACGACCACAATTCCTTTAATTTGCTGTTAAATGTTCAAATATTCTTCATTTGCTATCCAAGAATCTGGGTTTTCATACAGAAATTTTGCAATTTTTCGAAGATTACTTCAAAAAATATCTAGAATTTGTCGACACGAAAAAATTTAAATATATTTTATTCGGTACTAGTTTGAAAATATTTGCTTTCCTAGATGTCATGTGGGTTTGATTATGAAATTGTAACTTTTTCTCCATTGCTGTTTTGATATTGTTACTCAAACCTCGGTCAAAATATTCTAGACGTACTAGAATATCAGCTTTTGTCTACCTACTACCATTACCTTAGTGTGCTTCTAAATTTGAAACGTGCAAAAATAATTTACTAAAATTACTTAGCTCAATAACTTTTAAACGAAATTCGGTTAAGTTAATCAAAAGATATGGACATTTTAATAAATTATTAAATAATGTTCTCTACAGGCAAATGCCATTTCAAGACCTTCTAACAGTTTATAGCTAAAATTTTTTGAACTGCTTCTTAAAAAATTAGTTTTTGCATCCATATTTTGAGAACACTATTGAATTAACACAAAACCGTAGAAGTTCGACTTTCAAAAATTTTTCTCGATAAACTACACTGTCAGGAATTCATTGATCGATGCTCATATTCTGACACTTGCCATAATAGTTGTTTTTTCTAAGTGACTCTGCAAATATTTTTAAAGGCAAATAATTTTTTTATTAATATGATATTGTGTTTAATTAATTTTAATAGATTTTGTATATTTTTAGAAATACACTGTTAAGCTAAACTGAAAATTTGAAGAAATACTTAAAATAATGGACCTTTTGTTCTAAAACTTTTTTATTTTTGAATAAAAGTTACAAGTATGTTCTAAATAAATGTTAGTTTAGCAAAAATATTAATGTTTTGTTTGGAACTTTTTTTTCCTAAATGTCACTGGAGGCAATGAGGCCTTTTTGAAAAATTGAGAACGAATTCAGAAAATTCCACTAAAACTTTTTTGTTGTTATTCTGAGAAAAAAAACGTGGCTTTGCATTAACTTTTTTTTCATATCATTAAGCGTTTTTGAGATATGAGTATTTACAGCTAAGAAATTTCGAATCTTGTTTTGCTATATGCGAAAGCGCTGGCTCTTGGATGCACCAATTGGGCCAATTTTTTGTGTGGATATTCAGTATGGACCAATAAACGAATTTAGCCCTGAGCACCCAAAAAAAAAAACAACATTTTGCATTTCCATACAAAAATGGGTCGGTCTAATAAACACAGACATAAATGTTTTCAGATTGAAGATCGAGTTTCTCAATGATATTTCAATTACTGCAAGTGAGAAAATAAAATAATTAAATTATCGGTTCTGGGCATACATTGTTCTACATGCCCTGTCCATACCATGTCCATGAAGAAAAATGCTGTCTGTTCCTCATGAAATACCATTACAGAAAAATCACATAACCTAGCGCTCACAACTCGTTTGAAAATGTATTTACTGTACACAAAACAAGCTTAAACTTAATAAATTATTACGGAAAAATAGAATATATGTTTTCAAATTTACCACAATATTATTTTAATACCAGCCAGTGGCCGATTTAGGTTTGAATACGCCTAAGGCAACAGATTTTGTTGCACCGTTTGTTGTTTTGTAGCGATAATTTGACACATTTCGAGATCCTTTTTGTTGATTTGCAATTTTTTGGTTAAATTTTATCTACCTGTTACCTAAATACCTAAATTTTATCTACCCAGAACTCAAGGAATTTGGTGATAATGTTAACAAAATTAGGAGAACCGCTAAGAGTGAGTTGTCACTGGAACTTAAACGGGGCAAGGAAACGCTATATGATCAACTACGAGAAAATGCGAAAATAGTGCTGCAAGTTACCGCCAATGTTAGAACGCTGAGCCAGGAAACTACAATAGAGTGCCGAGGGATTGATCCAGTGATAACATTGGAGAAAATCTGTATTGTAATTAAAAATCAATTCCCTGTTGTGGGAAGTGTCCCAATAAATGCTATTGCAAGTGTCTGGACAACGTGATGGAACCCAAACAGAGCTTATCTGACGCCCAACTAGAGCAGCAAATGCAATTACTTCTGTCGGAGTGTTCAAAGTTGATTGGGTGAGATTTAGAGTACGGGAACATGCCACCCCAAAGCGATGCTACTACAGATATCTTGGTTTTGATCACAATGCAAGACAATGTAAAAGTGAAATAGACAGAACTGGATTTTGCTTTAGGTGTGGAGTTAAGGGTCACAATGAGAAAAACTGCCTAGGGAAGCCAAAATGCGTAATATGTGAACCAACAACTGAAGGTAGATTAGATCATACTGTCAGAGGCTGTAAATGCCAAGCATACAAAAAAGCGATTTCAACAATGCGCCATGATTAATTGTATGCAAATCAACATCAATCACTATGAAACGGCTTAGACCCTTCTATCAAAAACGGTAAGAGAACAAAACATCGATATAGTACTCATAAGTGAGCAATATAAAATTCCTCCTAACAATGTAAACTGGGTGGCAGACAAAAAAAGTCAAATAGCAATTTGGACCTTTAGACTGCCACCATTTGAAAGAAAATCCAATCATCAGCATGAATGTTTTGAATACGCCCAAATAAAATGAGTACATGTATACAGCTGTTACGTTGCGCCCAGCATTCACTTAAATAAGTTTGAAGAAATAACACATCGATTGATTGATGATGCGAGGAAGAAAACACCTGCTATAGCTGCGCCGAAGATTTTCAATGCATGGGCAACAGAATTAGTGCAGTAAAAAGACAACCCGAAGGGTACAGCTCTAACCAAGGAACAGAGAACACCTATAGTAAGGCAGAAAGAGGATCAATAGTTAATGTTCAATCCGTGAGGTAGCGCCTACAAAACAGTCTTAACAAAACCATAAGGAGTTACTACTAGTGCACCTGTGTGTCGTATTATAATGGCGAATATAGTATCTGGGTGGTTATTTTGTAGCGTTATCTCACTAGGTGAGATAAAAAGTGAGATTAAATATTTGTCTTTGATCGATTATATTAGATAAAAAAAATCATTTAAACATAATTTTATCTCACAATTTATCTCACCTAGTGAGATAACGCTACAAAATAACCACCCCGGTCTCTTCCCTCAACATGGTTTGTTCCGAACGCTAGCATTCTAGATAGATGAAGGACGTATCCCACCGGTCACACCTGAAGGAGTCCTGGAAGCAGCGTTGAGGGTAAAAACATGCAGTGCCCCTGGAATAGATGGTATTCCAAATATTGTCATCAAAATGGCTATTAATTAATAACCTGGACTTTTTGCGCAAGCATACTCTAACTGTCTGAAGCAAGGAATTTTCCCAAAAATATGGAAACGTCAACGACTGGTACTTGTACGATAATTCTACAAGCCTCCTAAAGAACCTTCGTCGTACCACCCGCTTTGCATGCTGAATACTACTGGTAAAGTACTAGAAAGAATTATATGTTTTCGGATTGAGAGATATACAGCAGGAATACCTGGGCTATCTGATCGTCAATTTGGTTTCAGAAAGGCAAGATCAACTGTAGATGGTATATCAATAGTGTACAATATAGCTCGTAATGCATTGGCGGGTAAAAAGTGGACAGAAAAAGAACAGACTGTGCTGTTTAACATGTGCTGTTTAACATTTAAACGTAAAAAATGCATTTAACTCCGCAAACTGGAGACGAGTTTTTGAAGCCCTAGAAAATATAAAAATCTCTGACTACCTCTTACGAATAGTAAAAATGCTACTTCAGTGACAGATGTTTGATATGTGATACTAAAGATGGACCAAAAAAATGCAATATCACTGGAGGAGTACCACAAGGATCTGTATTAGGGCCTTTGTTGTGGATCATCATGTATGATGGTATCCTCAACATAGAAACCCCCAATGATACGAAGAAATTCGGTTATGCCAATGACATTGTCGTAGTTTTCGTTGCTAAAAGGCTGCCAGACATTGTCAACTATTGTAATGAAACGATAGCTAGGATAAAAGCGTGGCTTAACACAACAGGACTGGGGCTAGCTGATCACAAAACTGAAGTAGTGCTATTATGTAGTCGGAAAGTGGTACAAAGTATAGAGATGCAAGTTGATGAACAAAAAATTAGATCAACACCATATCTCAAATATCTCGGGGTACTTCTGGACCACATACTTAACTTTAGGAGTCATCTGGTTTACGCTGGCGAAAAAGCAAAACGTGTAGATGCAGCCCTTGAAAAATTGATGCCAAAGATCGGTGGTCCCAAACAACCACTAAGGAAATGGCTAGCGAGTCAATATTGATGAACGCTGCTCCAATATGATCAACATATACGAAATACATGTCATGCTCTCGGGAAATTGCAACGGCGTATATGTTAATGTCTCTGAGAGTATACTGCGAATTTCGGACGGTGTCTAATGAAGTTGTCAATAGAATATGTGGCAGAACACCAATTGATCAAATAAAATTCAATTTTAAATAAATCTCAAATAAAACAAACAAAGATTGTAGAGAAAGCATCGTATTTTACGAGCAAATGTGAGTGCTTAGATAACATGTGAAGGTACTTGCAGTTTATATGTCACTGGAATAACTTTTAACCACGACTGCTACATACATAAAACGTGTATTGCATGTGTGTTTCTTCCATTGGAATGTTTTACATTCTAAATTGTTGTAATATACTAACCGATCGGTAAATATTCCATAGTTCGTTTAGTATTCCCCTAACAAAATCATGAGAATAAAAACAACATATAATTTTTATTTTTGAAATATGTTAGTCACTGGGCCCACGCCGATTTCATGTGATGATTCTGAAAACTTTTGTTCTGCCATTTTCCTCGATAAGGCCGCTTTTTCGTTCGGCAAGCTCCAAAAAACGTCAACCGCCCCGGAACTTGTAAATTTTTTTTAACAATGGGGGTTGGAAATTTGTTTTAGAACCCGAGTGTAACCTTATCTGATAAGAATTTGTCTGCTATTGTCCGCCAAACATACCCAAACATACCAAAATGTCAACTGTCGGACTCGACAATAGCAGACACAGTTTTGTCGGACAAGCTTTCCCTCGTGTTCTAAAGAAAATTTCACAACCCATGGTTAAAAAAAAATTGTGGTAGCAAATTTACAAAATCGGAGGCAATCGGCGTTCTTCGGAGCTTGCCGAACGACAAAGCGGCTAAATCGAGAAAAATTGCAGAACAAAAGTTTTCGGGCTCATCAAGGACAGGCGCCTCACAAAGTATATAATGCATAAAACATGTGATAATCATCACACGAAATCGGCGTGGACCCAGGGACTATATTTCAATGTATACGAAACATCCAGTTTTCCGGAAATATAGAAAATATTTTTTGTAACACATGCACATAAATATTCAATTTTGTACTAGAATAACATAAAAGAAAAATCTACTTTTCCACACATATCACCACAAAATATTTTGTATGCCGCTTACATGTGAGATTTGTAGTTAAATGGTGTGTTTGCTTACTGGTGTGTTTGCTTACTAATCAGTGACCGAACTCAGAAAGAGATTGGGAATTACGTTTATCGAATTGAGAGTAAGGCCAATTCGAAGTAAGGTTGGAAAAACGTAACAATATCAAAATCATATTTTAAATAGCTTACAATATAGTAAAAACAACTTAAACACAATCCAAAATCATTTGATAAAGAAAAAACAACTATTTTGGATTTTCAAAAAAAAAACCAGTTGTCAAAATTCTACAAAGCTGTGCGTGGATTAATGTTTTTTAAAATTTTTTTTTTGTGTGCGGCAGGATTGCTATTTTTTTTTTTTTTTAATAAAATGTGTTGTGTAGTAGGAATTACAATATGTGTCACAATAACACATAAAAACCTTTTAAGACCAAGGTCCCACAACAAAATACGTTCAGAGGTGTTGATGGACGTAAATCTTTCTTTTTTTGTTTATTTAAATTTTTTGTTAAAGAATGGATAACTGAACAAAAAATCCTATCACTGACAAAATATGACATAGGCCAATATTTTATGACAGAATAGAGAAAATAAAAGTAAATTAAAAAGTATATAGCAAATCTTTACAAAAATTTGCTGAAACAAAACAAAAACGTAGTTGCCAATAATCTAATCTTCTTGAAGATTAAAGCCCACACATAGTTATATGAAGGCTCGTTTCTCAAGGAAGCAATAGCGTCTCATCATCAAGGATTATTTCACAGCTAAGATTGAGGGTGCTACCGTTGACTGAATACAGTTCATCCGCCGCCACCCCTAAGATGTCACCTTGGCTAGTGATATCTCACTGCTTTTGCCAGTGGTATGTGATATCTCACGTTAACTCGTATGTCAATAGCAGGGACTGGAGTACGCGGGGTTGTCACACCCGTCGATCAAAAATAAAACAAATTTTCAAAACAATAAAAACTGCTCCCTCCATGCGGTATGTTTGTTTAAGTTTATTTTTTTTAATGTTTATTGTTTATTTTTGTTTATTTTTTATTTTTTTGTTTATTTGTTTATTTTTGTTTTGTTTGTTTTTATTTGTTTATTTTTATTTGTTTATTTTTGTTTATTTTTTTTAAATGTTAACAGTTTAGTACGATTCAGCAGCGATTTATAATTTACAACTACTACAACGAAGATGGTGCACTTTAATTATTTAAATATCTTAAATTTGTTTATAACTTTGTTAAATAAATGATTAAATTAACAATTGAATAAATATTTAATAAATTTTATGCATTTGTTACTACTGTGTATTACAAGCGCGAACTGCATTTCCAATATAACAACTAGGTTAATTTTAAATTAACCCCTACAAATTTGCTGCCGTATCCCTGGGCCTATACGTAAATCCACTACTGGCAACAGTAAAAACAACAAAGATCAAGCTTTATTTGCAAGAATAAACACTTTTCGAATTATACATCAGCTGTGTTTTGTTATCATTTTATCTGGTGAAAAGGTCAATTGTAAGAAAAATTAAAAAAATTATTTTAAAAAATTTCCATAACATTATCTGGTAAAACAATTATGGTCATTTAGTCATTTTAATTTTGATAGGCAAAAGAATTTAATTAATTGTAAAACATATTTCAATTCACTTGTGTTCCTTCTGTCAGTGCTGTTACTGTTTTTGTTTAAGCTCCATTTTATATTTAAAATATTTTTTCTTAAATTAATTTAAGTTTTAGTCAAATTTAGTTTAAAGTGAAAAATTTTTATAATAAAAAAATTTAGCATAAAACAAAATCAAAATGCATTTTGAGTTAATAATTGGTGCAATCGCTTTAATTTTAATATATCTTAAATGGAAATACAGTCATTGGAGCCGTCGAAATATTGATGGTCCAACTCCGATTCCATTTATTGGAAACTTATTAGATCTTTTATTATGTAAAAAGCATTATTCCTTGGTGTATGCCGATATTTATAAGTGAGTTAAAAAATAATTGCTAGTCTTTTTATTAAATACAAATCCTAATAAAAATTTTATGCAATTTAGAAAATATCCCAAAGCTAAATATGTTGGCATATTCAAATTTAATAAACCAGCCATTGTGGTTCGTGATATTGATTTGGTTAAACAAATTTTAGTGACAGATTTTGCCACATTTATCGATATCGATGTTCATGTTAGTGAGAGTTTGGATCCATTACAATCTACAAGTCCGTTTTCAGCTCATGGTGAAAAATGGAAAATAGCTAGAAAACATATCACCCCAATTTTTGCTGCGTCTAAAGTTAAAGCAATTCTTCCGAATCTGCATAATGTATCCGCAAAATTGGCTGAATATATCCGTAATGCAAAAGAAGAAGAACACCCGAATGGTTTTGAAGCAAAAGAAGTAAGCAAAATAAATTTGTTCTAATTAAGTTCTTTTAAACTCTAAGTTAATTAACATATTTAAAAATAAGTATAAAACCAGAACAAAAAACTCAAAAAGCTCTAGCTAGATAGATATGTCACAGAAAGACATAATGAATATAAAAAACTGATATAAAAAGCCATTTAGACGAAAAAAAAGTAAACAACGACTATCATTATTCGCTAATAGCTTCTGTCATTATTAAGCGGAGATAAACAGAAAAAATATTAAACATGTATTGATAAATATAAAACGATACTTACAAATCTTATTTTTTCAAACAAATTCGATTTTTTTTTAAATTTCGTAACTTATAGAACTTGAATAAATTTTATATTTTGTAAAACTATTTTGGAACGTATAAGCATAAATGTCAGAAAAAAAATTGAATTTTAAAATTTGTAGTGTTTCGGTTTATCTCTGCGTACCACATATCCCGAACAGCGCACGAAAAATGACAGTAGCATTTTTTTCAAAATATCGTAACGACTTTTTTTTGTTTCTGTACAAATGTATGTATTTATATATTTTGTCTTCACTTTGGTTTTGTGTAACTGACCTCCTAATGTAAAATCTTAATTTTTTTTTAATTTCAAAGATTGCTTAAAATCAAATGTTTAAAAAAAACTATGCCGTCTTTAAAATATCACTGCTTCCCTCTCTCACTGGATAGATCAATAATTAATAAAAAAACTTACAAATCAACGGATGTATAAAATATGCTTTCAATGATTTTTTTATTATCAATTTATTTAAAAAAAAAAAACAATTTTAAATTTATATTTTGTAATGTTATACACACGCTGTTTCGCTGTGTCGACATGTGACCAAACATTTGATACAGTACTCGAATCGAATATTTTTCGTACGTGTGATGTATACGTTTGATATATATAGTGTATTGAAAAACTGGTTTGTTGATGGTTGTTACAACTTAAACTTAACTTAAAAATAACTTAAAAATAAACTTTGACCTAGATCGACGTCGTATTCTCGTCCTCCGAGTTGGAGTCCTGCGGGCACAATAGTTGCCACTCAACAAACTCACATATACATGAATTCAATTTGATGAGTTTGAGAATGAAAAAAAGATGCGAATTAATAAAATATAGGTTATCAGTTAGGTTAGGCTTATCACTTTGGTTGTCACTATATCAGCTTTATATAAAAATTTTTTTAAAAAGTTAAAGACTTATTTCATAAATTATTTACGGAAATATGAAACAACTAAGTGTAATATTTTGACATGAGTAATTAAAACTGGGATCAAGAGATTAAACAACATAATTATTTTCTTGTTGTTCTTGTAGAATGTAGTTAATTAAACATAATAAAGAACTTTATACAAAATAATCTTCAGTAATTAGTATACTAATAACTTATACAACATAATTCAAGTTTTAAAAAGATATAAATAATCCAAATTTTTGTTAGAATTTTTGATTATTATTTAGATTTCGAGTCTTTTTGTTAGTTTAAATTAATTAATTTTGATTTTTTTGAGTAACCTTACAATACAAATAGTACTTTGTATAAAGTCTGAATTCATCCCTAATTCTTTACTGTTTATACACTTTTATTTAACTTGTGTTTTGAGGAGATTTTGTTAGAATCTAATTATTAATTTTTCAGTAGCCAGTCGTTATGGGTTTGACCACAAATTTAAAAGAAATATTTTGTTAAACCTATCTGTACATATTTCTAAAAGTTTAGACCAAAAAACATAATACAACTAAATTCATTTGAAAAATTGATCTATTGATTGGATAAATATTATTTAAATAATTTGTCAAATAACCTGAAATTATAAAACGGATCACAAGAATTTAATGTTACTGATTTCATTATATTCTGGAAAACTTAGAAGATAATACAACTAGCTTTTCCAATTTTTTAATAATGTTAAATCTTCATTATGTGTTAATTCACAGGGGATGAAAAACGTGTTCTTGACCGAGATGTGAAGACTTGACCATTTTTGATTTTCCTCAACTTGGCATATAAGTAGTATGAACAAAATAAAATTAAAACTTATTTTACAATTTTCTTAAAGTAAATAGTTAGAGCATAGGGTGCCCTAAGTATAGGGCCCCAACGTGCATCAAAAGTTTGAGCAAAGGGCCTCAACATAGGGCATACGGCCTCAAATTAAATTGCTCAATAACGGCTATACCGATTTCATCAAACTTTTTTTTGTTTGATAGATGATTAGTTAGTCGTTTGAAAAAAAATTAATTTTTAAATAAAAATATTAAAAAAAACTGTTTTGAAGATGGCGAAAGAGGGTCGAAAGTCAATTGGCATTTAATTAATTTTTTTTTTTCTGAAAACAATTCTATTCTAACTCTAAAACATTCCAAATTTACAAAGAGGCGTTAACTCGTGTTCTTGAGATATGTAATTTTAAAGATTTTAGTCCGATTAAAAATTCTAATTTTTCATAATTTTTTCAAACAACTTCCATTAACAAAAAATTTTAAAATCAATTAAATTTTAACTTTTTTTTTAAATGTAGTTCTATCCTTACTTTAAAATATATCAAATTGACATAGAGGCATTAATTCGTGTTCTTGAGATATTTAATTTTAAAGGTTTTTAGTCCGTCTAAATTTCTAACTGTTCATATATTTTCGAATAATTTTTATCAACAAAACATTTTAACCACTGAAGTTCGAAAAAATAATGAAAAATTCGAATTGTTGTTGGACAAAAAACCTTTAAAATTAAATATCTTAGGAATACGAATCAACGTCCTCTTGTCAATTTGATATATTTTAGAGCAAGGATACATTTAGATTTTGTTATACAGATGCGTAAAAGTAAAGAAAGTAAAGTTCTTTTAAAATAGTAAAGTGTAAAGTTGAATTTATGTAAATGGCGTCTCAAAAAGTTTCAAATGTAAGAATAGTCCAAATTCATTTTGTTTTATTCGTGAAATTTGCATAATACATCGTGCTAAAAAAATCGATCCATATATATGAATTGCATATCTTTAGTACTTCGCCATAAAATTGAATGAAGATAAACCGTGGATGTCGAAAAATAGTTATGTCAACTGTAACTTAACATATTCAAGATGCTACAATAGAGAAAATGTTCATTTAACGTTTTAACGTTGTGTTGCGACCAGGTTTTGACCATAACTCGCAATTTCATCTCGAAAATCTGTGTAACAACTCATATATAAATCAATTATGTTGCAGAATTTAAATTATTCTTAGTAAAAATTTTTTTTCGAAATCTTGAGTTTTAACTTTTTTAGGAAAAACCTGGATAACTTGATGCAACCTGAACCGAAATTCGTGTTTTTTAACTTAAAAAAGGATATTGAATTAATTGTAGACTCCAAGAAATAAACAAAAATTTAAAATCATTGTTTGTTCAAAATTTATGGCGTTCAATATGGATAAATTTAAAAAAAAAACATAAATTTTTGATTTTTTTCAGAATCCTTGATGGATTTTTACAAAAATAGCTCAAAATGTTTGTTAGTATCTTTACTATGCACTTGTTTCATTAATATATTAAATTTGTTTGTTTTGTAAAATATGCGATTCAAAAACTGGAATAACCGTTTTGTTCACCAAAAATCTCAAAAATAATGTCTCAAAAACGAGAGCTAACCTAAAAAAATTAATATGATATTCCTTTTTAAACAGGCCAAAACTTATAAGAAAAGTTGGGTCGTCGTCGTCGTTTGGAAAGCACCCATAGGCATCCTACTCCGTAGGGCAATTTTGATGTGAGATATGGTGTGTGTGTGTTTTTTTTTTGTTTTCGTAGGGAGATGAATCGTTTCAAAAAAATCCACCTGGAACTCGACTTTCCAGGCGATCACGGGTCCTTGCCGGGTAAAAACATCTGCCTTGCTCTTGTGGTCCTGTTGTATCCCTGCGCTACCACCAATTAAGGTATTTCTTCGCAGAGCAAGGGTTGAGTGTATTACTCTCCCGATTATTATGTGTTGTCGTAGTGTTGCTGTGTAGTGTTAGTATGGCTGCTCTTCGTTCGTCTTGCCTCAGTCGTTTCATCATACTTGTGATGATCTCATTCGCTATGTCCCAATTGTCTTTTGAGCTTAGCATAAATTGCATGAGGCTATGCGGCGTGATTAACTCTCCCATTTGCTGCTCAATAAGTCTTCGTGCGTTTGCAAACCTTCCGCGTTCGATTAGCACGTGTTCAGCGTTCTCGGTCTTATCCTCACAGTAGAGGCAGTTTGGATCCGTTACGTGCTTATACTTGTAAAAGTATGCACGGAAACATCCATGGCCTGAGATCATCTGCGTCAAATGATGGTTGACATAACCGTGTTTTCTTGATGTCCATGCTTTTATGTCAGGGATCATCACAATGGTCCATCATCCGTTGGTTGAAGCTTCCCATTTCGCTTGCCATTCTATATGACTGTCCATGTTGAAGTCTTCGCGTGTTTGTCGGTCCCTATCATTTCACGCTGCTATACGCAGAGCCGATATCTTTTTTGCTGCAATATCGTTTTTATCCGCAATAACATTTACAGGCTCGTCAGACACCGTGCGAAAAGCACAGCAAATGCGCAATGATGTCAGTCTGTAGGCCGTTTTTGTAGGTCTAACATAAGATGGCGTTTCCACCGCTGAAGCCCATATTGGTGCCGCATTCATCATTATTGATATGTTAATGCTACCGAGAAGCTTTCTGATCGGTTATCTAGGTCCGCCAATGTTTGGCATAAGCCTTGCAATAGCAGCCCCCACTCGTTTGGCTTTATCACCAGCGTACATAAAGAGGTCTTTAAAGTTGAGTCTGTGGTCTAGAACGACTCCAAGATACTTCAGGTGCTTGCCAGATTTTATGATCTGTCCACCCACCTGGATATCGATACTTTCCACCACTTTTCTGCTACTCATTAGTACGACTTCCGTTTTGTGATCGGCCAACTCTAGTACTGTGCTGTTCGGCCTCTAACGCTGGTTATAGTCTGGTTACAGTTGATTGTGATGTCCGTGAAGTTCTTGGCTACAACAACTATGGCAATGTCATCTGCAGAAAATTTTTGAAGCTCCATATAAACAAAATTTTTCATCAAAAATCCTCATGCCCTGGTCAATTGTGTCTCACTTTATCAATGTTGAAATCTAGTCACTGTAACCTAGTTTCATACCAAAATAAATAACTGAGAAATTATCAATAGTATTCTAATTTGCTTTTGAAGTGTAGGGCATTATTTAATAACGTATTACATACAATATTTATTATCTTGCATGCAATAAACATGAGATTTTTTACTCAAATTTTCAAATATCATGCTTAATATATATTCATTAACACTATATTGTAACATTTCTTAGCCAAGTTACAATTATTTAGTTCGATCACTAAATGAGGAAATTAAAACACAATGAATTTCTAAACGTTATAATTTTATTCGTTCAAGATTTTATAAAAATATTCCTTCTACTACTATTCCCCTTAGTTGTTCTTGTACTAACAATAATTCACCATTTATAATTCTGTTACAATTTTTCACAATATCACTTACAATAATTTCTACTTATAACACTGTTAATTTCAACTCGCCTATACCACTGCTAAATTTTATACTCAATTCTATCGCAAATAGTTTTATACTGATCTTATCCTCTAACAATACCTCTTATATATACTACACGAAATAGCCTCGATATGTCGATAATATTCTAGAACACAAACCTTTTTTTTCAACATAAACGTAATAACACGGTCTTCAAATATTAACACATAGGTGTAAAATCTATTCTTTTCAATTTGTTTATTTACCTATTCTGTAATAGATTAACCAATTCTTATAGGATCTAGGAATCAAAAGCTTACTATTACGTATTTACTTTGGTTACGTTGTTATCTTTTATTGATTTTCATATTTCTTTTGTAGAACTACTTTTTCTAAAGAGTATTTTCTCGAAAGATGTTTTATTGTGTTGTGTTCTATCGTCTTCCATAATCGTCACAATATAAACAACTAAAATTATCTAATTGCAATTAAATGTGAAAGTTTACCGAAAAAAATTAAAAATTTTTTAATTGTGTTATTAACACGTGGTATGTAAATTTTAAAAACAAAGGATTAGTAAGAATGAAAAACAACTTCAAGTTTAGGGCAAAGTGTAACTACAAATACGTTGTAATAAGTAATAACATTACATGTTCAATGCTAGTATTATTGTCGAATTTTATTCTGAACATAATTGAGATTGCTCGGCAACGGATGTCATGTTGATCAAAATAATCAACTAAGTAAGATTAACAATCAAAATAACTCACCTAGAACTGTAACCAAACTGAATATATCAAAATTGATTAAGCTAATCTAAACAAAAGAGCAAAATTCTTATTCCATATCTTTTGAAAACATGTTATCAATTCGTTAGGTAGGTCATTAGTTGACTAATTACTGGAGATTAATTTTGTTATCAATTCTATATTATATATAACATGATAACATGACAATAACATGATAACATGACAAACATAACAATAACATGATGTCTTTGATCTGGATCTCATTTGTAATTGCTACAATTCAAAAAATTAGACTTAATTTTTTCATTTTTTCGTTAAAATTCCAGCAGTTGAGATACTATGTTTCCTAAATTTATATATGAGACGGTAACAATGTGATAAGTTTATTACCTTTTCAGTATTTTCATTCTCACATTATATGAAAAAATAGTACATTTTGCTACAAGAGATGAAAACGCAGCTTTTTCGTGAGAGAAAATTTGTATCACAAGACGCGTTGAATAATTTCACGAACGTAAAATGTTTTACTCTCGAGTAGGAAATGATATTTTTTCTATGATAGTAAATATATAAACGAGATTTATTTTAAAATATTAAATTAAAAATCAACAACATAACAGTCAAAATTCATATTCCATTTTTTCATGGTTGCTTTGATTTAAAAACTTTGCAAAATTACATCAAAATACCATAGCAACTACAATTTGTTATTTAGCAAAAATATTATTACACTAAAGCAAAAACCCATTTCCACGTGGGATTAAGCCTGCTTGAAAATATTAATTTTAATTTGTCAAAGATGGCAATTTAAAAAAGTACCATTTTTCTTTATTTTTTTTTAAATTTAAAGATTTGTTATTTACCCAAATGCATATTTATATATAAACATAAATAACTGCAAATAACATAGCATAAATAACTAAACATAAATAACGGCTTTAAAATCGCTACCGTCTTCCCCCGAAAACAACGCCTAGATGTTGTATATGAGAGTGTGCAATTTTTCGGGTTTTTTAAAATATGATATAATCATTCGAATCGAACGCTGTATCAAATAAAACGCTATCTCGATTCTCGAATAGAACTCACTTTTCAAAGTAAGGTAACGACCAACAAAAATCTGCTCAATAGACATTTTCTTTTTAATTTGGCGCCGAAACAGGGACTCTGTAATGACCAACAAAAATCTGTTCTGTAGATCGGAAAATGGTCAACGTTAATTTCATTTATTTTATTTTTCTCAAAAATATTTGGTTTCAAATAAAACTACATATAATAATATTAAAACTTAAAATTTCATCCAAAACTAGAATTTTATAAGCTTATGTATACCATTTGTTACTTTACGCAGAATAACTTTAGAAGTCAATTTGTAAAAACCCAAAGAAAATTTTTTATACTCAATATATATGTATTTCGGTTTGATAGACCATATTCAGTAGTATTTATTAATATGAGAAATATTCTACATTTATATACACAATTTTAACAATGAAAACAAATTCAACAAAAAGACAACAACACAAAATAAACAAGATTATACATGAATTGCAAACCAAAACAACTAAAAAGAGAAAACAATAAAATATTCAACATAAACTTAAAATTAACATATATCTTTAATTACTAATAGACCAGTCTAGATACCCTAAAAACAGGAAAAAAGTTGAAAAAATTAGTAACAGGATGAAAACTATTGGATAAATAAAAAAATATTTCGCAGATGATGGAAACATAAATTAAACGTGATCACATATTACACGTTTTTACGTTACGGGGGTGAAATGGGGTGAGCTTTTAGGGGTAGAAAATGGTTTTTCATGATTTTCAGCGAAACTAGAGCTTCTATCGAAAAAAGTTAAAGGCAAAAGTTGTAGGTAATAAAAAGGTCTATAACTTTTAAACCAGCCATTTTTTCACATAACATATGATTTGCCGTGAAAATAGAAAAAAAATAGAAAAAAAGGCTTTTTCATTTTTAATTTTTATCTCCCACAAAAAATCCCATTTTTTTCACACTTTTCGGTGGAAACTTACCTTATTATGTCCCTAATAGGCTATAATTTTTTGAAATCAAAATATTTATTTTTACGTTTAATATTGATTTTAAACCAAAAAAGTTACCTCATTTTCACACGAAAGTTCTCCTGTATGGAAAACAGTTTTTTCAAAAAAAACAATAATCATTATGTTTGTTGAAACATCTACTTTTAGATGGTGGAAAAAAAATAAACATTAAGATAACATGAACACGGAAACGTTTTCAAACAAATGCGAAAAACTGAATAAACTTAATTTTAAAGTTATTTACAATGATTGTTTAAAAATTTTTATTATTTGTTAAAATTTACCGTTGAAATCTTTAAAAAATATAATTTTTTTCCATGGAAATGTTCATTTTTTTCACACCATCTAAAAGTAGACGTTTCAACAAAAATAAAGATTACTGATTTTTTTGAAAAAACTGTTTCCAGCACAGGAGAACTTTCGTGTGAAAATGAGGTCACTTTTTTGGTTTAAAATCAAAATCAAACGTAAAAAGAAATATTGTGATTCCAAAAAATTACAGCGTATTAGAGACATAATAAGGTACGTTTTCCACAAATTTTGTGAAAAAAAATATTTATTTTCGGGAGATAAAAATTAAAAACGAAAAGACTTTCTTTCTCGGTTTTTTCTATTTTCATGGCAAATTATAGGTTATGTGAAAAAATGGCTGGTTTAAAAGTTATAGACCTTTTTATTATCTACAACTTTTGCTTAAAATTTTTTTCGATAGAAGCTCTAGTTTCGCTGAAAATCATGAAAAACCATTTTCTACCCCTAAAAGCTCACCTCATTTCACTCCCGTAACTCGGATCTCGTTTAATTTATGTTTCCCATCATTTGCGCAATATTTTCTTATTTATCCAATAGTTTTTATCCTGTTACTAATTTTTTCCTCACAAAAAGCTCTTTTGACTGGTCTATAAGTAGAAAAACACCAAGAACAATAACCGCATTGGTGACACCTATACAGAAGGAAAATAAAATTAAAATGCAGTGTCTTATCCTGTCATTAATCAAAGAACAAAAGAGATATTGGTAGTATTGGGATAGGGAGGACACAAAAATTTAAAAGTCGGGTAATAAAATACTAGTTATATAATTATTAATGGAATAGAGACGGATCGATTAAAGGATAAAAGAGAATTTCTGTTTCTTCATTCAAAATATTCTGTTTTAAAAACAAAGCCTTCCTAACTTCATATGATTCCAAAATGTCTAGCTTTTTAGTAAAAATCAATTGTCAAAAATTGGGCGTTAAGCCAGGATAGAAAACAGTTTAACACTCTATTAGTTCCTTGCCAGCAACATAGTGCATCATCCGTATATCTATACCCAAAAATTATATTTTTACGAAGTGGGTTTGCTGGAGAATGGATTGATGCTTCAGAGTGGGTCTTAAAAATATCAGCTAACAATAGGGAAAAAGGACTAGGGTCTGCCCATCGGCAGACCATCAGAATATTTATAATATTTATTATCATAACAAAAATAATTTTGTTCGTAACATGTATTAAAAATAGTCTTATAATCTGCACGGATCTCCGCATCAGTACAATTGCGTTCTATATATCTGTAAACTATACTAGTCAAAACTTCAATCGGAACTGAAGTGAATAAGCTAACTACATCGAAAGAGACTAATTTGGCATTAGACAAACAATTAACTTGGCTAATTCTATTAACTATACATCTACTGGATTTTTAATAGAATAAGTTAAAATAAAACTGATGTTGTTCAGAAAAAGATCATTAAATTTTTAACATAATTTGTAAGCTGGTGCACTACAATACAAAGCTATTGGTTTAATTGGCATATTTTTTTTATGGATTTTTGGTAAACCACAGATTCATCATGGTGTACTTCCAACATCGTTTAAAAAATACTTTAACAGTCCCTTATATAATGACTTACAGATAATTCAAACACTGAGCTAGGATCCCTAGCCAAAAAAATTGCACGACTATCTTGAATGAAATCTAACACTTTATTATTATACTCGCCTATTCTTTTCGGATTTGTAACGCGCAAACTGCTTTTAATCGAACTAATTCACCCACCAAAGCTGCTTCGAAGTCTATTGCTAATTCATTAAAATGGTTCGAACTGATTTCGGCTGATAGGGAAAAGTTAACTCCGTGGATTAGTATGGATTCTTCTCTCGTATATGTCATGATAGTGAAATTTTTGAATCTTGGATAAAAGTTATTTATAGGTGGTTCACTTTGAATATTTTCTTCTGTTTCTCTGTGGATCAGCCTTTTTTTATTTTTCTGCAATAGGTATAGGCTTGTGGGCTATTGAAATACAATATTTTGTTTATGCCGTGATTTTTGTTATTAAATTATGTTGAGTTTATTGAAATAATTGGTTTACAACTAAATTTTTTTATAACTAATTAAGATTTATAGATTTAGATTTATATTGGCTCATGACGTCCCTCATTCCCACAGACAAGTGGAGTCTCATTTCGATCAAACTGAAGGAACTGTGGATTTCACTTTGAAATTATGCATTATATATATATATGTATTTACAAAGAAAGCTTATATACCAATTTGTTAAACATCAACTGACAATAATAATTACCATCCTAGGCATTAGAAATAAAATTAATTTCGCTGTGGTTACTGTAATTTTGACTGCATTAAACTTCAACCTATCCTATCAACTACGCCAGATTATGTTGTGGCCTACCGGAGCAGATGGGGGTTTTAACATAATCTAAAAACTTAGTTTTAATAAATAATAATTACAGTAACCACACCGAAATTAATTTTGTTTTTCATGCATAGAAAGGTAATTATTATTGACAGTTAAGATATGACATTTAAAATTCGTATATAAGTTTACTTTGTAAGTACATATATAGATAATGAATAATTTCGAAGTGAAATCCTCGTTCGTTCCGTCTGATCAATACGATATTCCACTTGTCTGTGGGAATGACGGATGTCATGAGCCTATATAAATCTAAATCTATAAATCTTTTTAATTTTTTTTTTGAATACGATAAATTTTGGTAATTTTTGTAAACCCTTAGTAAACCCGGTTACTACCCAGATCTGCACTTTACTTTTATGAGTCAAACGTTTCTATAACGTTTCTAAACGTTTCTAAATTAAAACACTTTATAAACAAATTAAAATTATCTAATTGCAGTTAAATGTGAGAGTTCACTGATAAAATTTTGCAGTGGTGTAAAATTTGTATAGTGTATAGTGGTGTTACTAACACGTGGTATGAGTTGTGTAGACATGACTTAACGTTAACATCATAATGCATAGTGTATACCCTGCTTTATACAGCAGATACATAAAGATGACATATAGTAATAACTCTGTCTAATGAAAGCATGTAATTGCCATTGTAAATAATAATAAATAATAAAAATATATCTATATAATAATTTAATGCTAGTTTTAATTGTATAAAACTAGATCAAGACAGAACATGGCGCAGTTGAAACGCGATTAAATAATAAGAAAATAAAAACATTAAATCAAAGTTTAAGTGAAATAAAAATAAAATTCTTGTGACGCCGTGACGCCATTTTAAAAAACATAGAAATTAAATTGAAATAAATTCCATTAAAACTGAATACGAGAAATTTGTGCTAGTGATATTGATAGTTGTAACAATGAGTCATATGACTTTAGAAGAATAGAATCCCTAAATAAAATTATATATGATAATGAGGAGAATGAAAGTTGGTATGAAATTATTGAGTTAAATAACGTTAGGGATAGATTTAAATTGGATACAGGTGCTGAGGCCAATGTTATCCCAATTTCAATATTTAAAAAATTAAATTTGAATAATCAAATGGAAAAGACTCGAATATTGCTGATAGCATATGATGGCACGAAAATTCGACCAGTAGGTTCAGTAAAAATTAATATAAGTCATATAAATTGTGGAAATAGAATATTTATCGAAGAATTTATTATAGTAGATTGTGAAACTACTCCTGTACTAAGTTTACGCGTGTGTAAAAAATTAAAATTAATTCAACGAACTCATTCCTTAAAAACGGAGAAACAAATTTTTATTGAGAAAAATAAAGAACTTTTTAAAGGACTCAGAGAATTTCCCGATGCCTTAAAAATTTATTTAAAAGACAATGTTAATCCGGTTTCAAAACCTGCGAGAAAAATTCCAGTAAAACTTAGAGAAATTGTCAAATCAAAATTAGATCAATTAGAGGAACAGAAAATTATTGAACCTGTCCTTGAACCTAGTGAATGGGTTAGCAACCTCGGTTACGATAATACGGCAAGGTTATGCCTCGATCCACAGGAACTAAAGCGTGCTATCAAAAAAGAATCTTATATGATACCTACGTTGGAGGATTTAATGATTATCTGGAGTAAAATAGTTTACTATTTTTGACTAGAAGGACGGATTGTATCAAATTAAGCTAACCAATAAATCTTCAAATCTCTGTGCTTTTAGGACCCTCTTTGGCACTTACAAATTCTTACGGCTACCCTTCGGTATAAATATGGCTCCCGAACAGTTTCAAAAGTTTAACGAAAAACATTTCGGTGATTTAGAGGGGGTTTATATTTACATTGATGATAGTATCATAACAGGTAAAACTGAAGAGGAGCATGACCGAAACTTAAAAAAAATTGTCGATAGGGCCAAAACCTTAAATATCAAATTTAATGCTGAAAAAAGTGCAATATAAAGTAGAGCAAGTTAAATTTTTAGGGTAGATATTTAATGCGGAGGGCTATAGATCTGATCCTGAAAGAACCAGAGCCATTACCAATATGGAAAATCCTAAATCAAAGAAAGAACTTCAGAGGTTTTTGGGAATGGCCAATTACTTAAGAAGCTTTATTCCAAATATGGCTGAAATAACGCAACCTTTGAGAGACCCTCAGGTGTGGGTTGTGTTCTTTTGCAAAATAAACAGCCAAAAGCATTTGCTTCAAGAAGCTTAACAAACACCGGGATAAATTACGCACAGGTGGAGAAGGAAATAGTTTATAATTGTGTAAAATTTCATTTTATATTTATGGTAGATCGGTTGAAATTCACTCTGACCATAAACCCTTAGTAGGAGTAATTAAAAACGAAATACAAAAAATAAATTCATCTCGGTTAAAACGAATGAAATTAAAACTACTTAATTATGATTTGACAATAAAATATGTTCTAGGTAAAGAATTACATATTACCGACCACTTGCCTAGATCTTATTTAAAAGATGAAAATACAGACGAATTTAAAGAATTTGCAGAAGTAGTTCACACTATTGATATCATTGATCCTTGGAAAATACGATTCTAAGAAGAAACACGGAAAGATGAAGTATTAGCCTGTTTGATAAAAATAAATCGGGAAGGTTGGCCCTCAGACAAAAAACAATTACCTGAAATTGTAAAATCATATTTTAAATTCAAAAATGACATTTCTGTGGCAGAAAATTTGGTATATCTAGGAAGTCGTGTGATGGTTCCACGAGTTCTCATAAATGACATGCTAAACAAGCTGCATGAAAGTCACACTGGTATGACAAAAAGCAAACAAAGAGCTCGAAATATTTTGTACTGGCTGGGGATAGACACAGATATCGAAAGTTTTATAAGTAAATGTCCTATATGTGAGAAATACTTACCCTCGAATGTGAAAGAACCTCTTATTAAACACGAAGTACCACAACTACCGTTTGAGAAAATATGTTGTGATATTCTGCATTATGGTGGTAGAGATTATCTTGTTGTTAATAACTATTTTTCTAAGTGGATTGATGTCGTACCACTTGAAAATAAACAATCATGCGAAATAATTAAAAAGCTCAAAACAATATTTGCTATACTCATGGCATACCCAAGGTAGCAATATCAGACAATGTACCGTTTTCATCTAGAGAATGCACCAAGTTTAGCACCGAGTGGAATTTCCTATTTAGAACATCCAGTCCAAGATATCCACAATCCGATGGACAAGCTGAAAAAGCTGTCAACATTGCAAAAAATCTAATTAAAAAAGCGATGGACGACGGAAAAGATATTGAGTATGCATTATTAGAATACAGGAATCATCCTATAGCAAAACTTAACGCGTCCCCATCACAAATTTTGTTTAGTCAAACTACCCGAACAAAAATCCCAAGTAAAGATGCATTACTGGAGCCAAAAGTTGAAACCTCGATAAGAGAGCAATTAATAAATAGTCAAAAAGACGTAAAAAATCAATATGACAAAACAGCAAAATCTAGAGCAGAGTTTAATCCAGGTCAAAATGTATTATATCAATATAAAAATATCTGGAGACCAGCAAAAATAGATGAAGATCAGAACATATTGCGTAGAAATTCTAAACATTTAAGAAAATCAAAAAATGAACCTAATTTTCATTATAATTATCCAAACAACAACTTAATCAGGGAGAGGAGGAATAGTGCGCACAATTGTAATAATTCGAATTTAAATATTATCGAATTTAATAATCATCAGGCAAATGATTCATTTCCGAGAAATATAGATCATTCTGCATACGTAACCAGAACTGGTCGAATTTCCAAACCACCAAGTTATCTGCAATGTTATGATAGGAATTAAAAATAAAACGATAATCGAAATTATTATTATTATAATATTAATTTCTAATGAAAATTTATAGAATTAAGAAAATCAAAGAAATACTTGAATACCTGGAATCAGTTATAAAAAATAATAATGTCTAATTAAAATGTATAGAATTCAAATAATAAAAGAAATCCTCAAATGTTTAAAGGGGAGATGTTGTGTAGACATGACTTAACGTTAACATCATATTGCATAGTGTATACCCTGCTTTATACAGCAGATATATAAAGACGACATATAGTAATAACTCTGTCTAATGAAAGTATGTAATTGCCATTGTCAATAATAATAAATAATAAAACTATATCTATATAATAATTTAATGCTAGTTTTAATTGTATAAAACTAGATCAAGACAGAACAGTATGTAAATATAAGAACTGTTATGCCGCAATCTGAGGAATTATCTAACCAGTAGTATTTACAAGAGAGTCTACACCCCACTCCAGAACGAGATCAGGTTCTGTATTGGTGGATGGAGGGAAATGTGTGCCTTGGTGGTGAGATTTAACGATCAACGAACAGTCAAGGATACATTCCCTTCAGTCACCACACTGTTCTATCTTTTCTCTCCCTTATAAACTCACTACTTGATAATCCTAAAGTTTAACATCCGTAACTACATAAAACAACAACTTGGTACAACGAAAATACATTACCTGATCCATTATCAATACCATTAATTAATCGCGTTGCTACAACAACACGTCGTGTTGATTCAGTATCGATTTCTATTAAAAAACTATCAATCTCCCAATTAGCATTGCTTAAATTCGTAAACATTCTTCTACTTTGTTTTAATCAAACGAAAGTAAAATTCATGTAGTTGTAATTGCATTTTTCTATTTTTTTTGTTGATACTAACAGATACAATCTCCTATTGAAATGTATGGGATTGTAAATCTGTTAACAAATTGATGCATTTCGTGGTTATTGTTATTTCGTTCTCTCTATAATCTTTAATAACTGCAACGTAAACAAACACGAATTATATGTTGTTGACCTTTCTTTTTTTTTGCAATTGTTTGACGATCTCATTCTAAAATAAAAACCGATTAAATTCCTTTGTTTGGGAAAATACAGCAACAGAGAGAAATATACAATTTTTTTTTTTGAATGGTCATCTCCTTCGCCCCATTCGTTTAGAATATTTAAACAATGATTTTGCATAATTTTTAGTTAGTTAGATTTTGACATGATATCAAAAAAGTTACAAATTAAAACTAAAGCCGGTTGGAATTTGATTTTAGATCAAAAAGAAAAATTTAATAAAAGTTTTCATTCGGTCTGATGTTAGAAATCAAACAAATTGATAATGTTTGATGATAGTTTCCGAAAATTCATTTCGGCCATATTTTCTATCTTAGATTAAAATCAATTTTGAAAATCGAATAAATTTAGTGCTTTTAAACAAAAGAAAAACCATGTATCTAGTTAAAGGAAAAGAAATGTAGAAAAAAAATTATTGAAACTAAAATAAAAAATATGGAGGGGCTGGAATCTCACAGCTCTGAGATATCAAGACTTCGGTCTGAGTAAAGGATTTTGATATAGTTTTCGGCAAAAAACTTTCAAGAGGACAGGGTTTTTAGTTTTGGGCAGCGATGTATATCAAACATAACTCTTTGTTAAAGTACAAGTATTTTTTATATCTGTTTAAAAATTTATTACAAAACTAACACGAAACATCAATACGTTGCCGGAAAATTATAATCAAAATTCCAAAAATATTGTTAAATTAAATAAAATCAAACTTTTTCAAAATTCCAAAAATATTCTAAAAATTAGAATGAAATCAAATATTTAAACTTTTTCTAAATTCCGATAATATGCCAAAAATTCTTAAAAATTTGAACTTTTTCCAAAATTCTAAAAATATTGCAAAAATTATTACAAAATCAAAAATTAAAACTTTTTTCAAAATTCCAAAAATTATAATAAAATCAATAATTAAAAATTTTTCAAAATTCTAAAAATATTCCAAAAATTCTTACAAAATCAAAAATAAAACTTTTTCCGAAATTCTAAAAATATTGCAAAAATTATTACAAAATCAAAAATGCAAACCTTTTCAAAATTCCAAAAATATTTCAAAAACTATAACAAATTCAAAAATTTCCATATTCAATTTCATTTTCAATTACATTTACGTCATAAAAACAGCTACATTTTTTTTTCCAAAAAATTGGCTAAAAAATAAATGATTTGACATTTTTTGACACACTTGACAACATTTTTTTGACAAACTTATAATGCCATAATTCTCAATAATAATAATAAAATTTCATTTCGAGCAAACAATTTTATTTTTTCCAAAAAATTGGGTAAAAAATAAATAAAAATCTTTCTTTTGACACACTTGACAACATTTTTTTGACAAACTTATAATGCCATAATTCTCAATAATAATAATAAAATTTCATCTCCAACAAACAATTAATTTTATTTTTTTTCCAAAAAATTAGGTAAAAAAAAATAAAAATTTTTCTTTTGACTCACTTGACAACATTTTTTTGACAAACTTATAATGCAATAATCTAGTTTTTGATCTCACATACCAATCCCGAGCATCAAGATTCCCCCAAATTTAATGTTCCTACTCGTAATCACTTAAAATGAACGTTTTTTAAGCCGAAAATATGAAAATTTGCTATTTTTGACACACATAATGATTTTTTTGACACACTTCCGGTACAGTTATCGAACACAGCTCCCTTTCGGACCTGCATCTTGTGAAAAAATTTTTGAAATCCCTCCAGCCGTTTTCCCTGCAGTGTAGGTAATGACGGCGGCCGGCCGACAGACAGACATACATTTTTTTTTTTTGCTTTTTTAGAATCAGGAGGTCCTAAAACGTCGAGAAATGTCAAAAAAAGTGGGGGTAAAAATTTCACTTTGAGCTCATGAATGTAATACTTAGGTCTTTCAGACCGAAGTAATAACGTTTTTTTGAAAAAAAATAATCTCTATGTTGTGTTTGTGGAAAAGTGAATTTATGGGTTATGAAAATAAATCAGCAGTGATCAAGTAAGGCCAGGTCGAAAGGAAGGAATATCCGAGAGTAAAGACAATCGTAAGTTAGTTTTGATCTAATTTTGAGAAGTCAATTAATATTATACGGAGGTACATCGCATATAAAAGAATCAGGGAATTAAGGCGACTAGTGATGATGATTTGTTGATTTGAAGGGTGTTTAAGACAAATAGAACGAGGGAAGTGAGAATTTTCTACTTTTCGCTTGTGTTATTTCACGTTAATGTTACCTTTATTTTGGCAGTTGGAATTGTTCCATTACTAATTTTTTTTTTGAATAATATGTTACTTTAAATATAGTAGTTTGTTTGAGATTTTTCTGGGTAAAGGCCATACTGGCTTTTGTTCACTTACGTTATCCTTGGCATAACTGTTCCCAAGAACAGTTACTATAGAACAAAGGATTAGTATAAAAATGAAAAACAACCATCAAGTTTAGGGTAGAGTATGTGACTAAAATACATTTTAGTCACTTACTCTAGCTAGCATTGTTGTCGAAACGTAGTCTGAACATCATCGAGATTGTCCGGCAACGGATGTCATATTAGACAAAATAATCAGCTAAGTAAGATTAACAATCAAAATAAATCACCCAGAACTGTAACTGTATATATCAAAATTAATTAAGCTAAACTAAACAAAAGAAAACAACTACATATTCTAAATCTAAATACTATTAAAAAATTCTGAAAACTTTTATTCCCTATCTTTTTAAAACATGTTATCAATTGCGTTAGCTAGGTTATTAGTTGACTAATTACTGAAGATTAATTTTGTTTAAAATTCCAAGTTATATAACATCATCAATAACATGGTGAAAAAATTCCGGAAGTTGAGATAATAACTGTTTTCAAAATTTAAATATAAAAATTTAATACGGTGACAAACAATGTGATAAGTCTATGATCTGTATAGCTATATTCATTCTCACATTATTTAAAAAAAAAGTTTTTTCCAAAAAAATATAAAAAGAAATATTGGGTAGTGAAAGCCAAAATTTGACTTATAATCCGTGCTACCTAGGTAACAGTGACGAATTAGGTTGGTTTATTGGAGACAGACAAGGATTGGAGTGGGTGTCTGTCTTTCATCAAGTGGCTTGCTGTATAAAAATGCAAAATGGTTTTTCTGGAAGCTTTAAGTGACCACTTCCTTGTATGTGCCACGATCAGAAGCCGTCAATGGAGATGTCGATAAGTCATGGTATTTACTCAAAGATGCACTTTTAAGTGCTGCTGAGAAAATACTTGGACGATCACAAAACCACTTCCAGAAACCATGGATCGATCAAGCATGTATTGACGCTATTCATTACAAAAGAGTTTGTTATCTGAAGTGTCTACAAGAACGTAACACCGGGTACACAAAGGCAGATCATATAAGATATTTTCCTACATGTTACAACCCTTTTGCGGACCAACTGTGCGTTAGGCAAACTTAGTGTTTGCCTTAGTCCCTTAATAATTATATATAAAATACATAATTTTTCAATTTGTATGTTTATTACTAGTGTTGACATGCAGTCACTTAGAGTTCAATTTTATTTGTAGAATCATTATTTATAAAAAATTGCTACTTAACCTTTTGATAAGAAAAACTTTACAAAGAAAACATTAATTTTTAAATAATACATTCTAATTTCTAACATGTACGAGCACAGATTAAAATAATTCAAGAATTGAACTGTTTGTTATCTATTTTTAGCTCGCTATTAAGTTTACGATTGAAAATATTGCATCCGCTGGTTTTGGCGTTGAAGGAGATACGTTTAAAAATTCGAACGCAATGTTTTATAAAATAGCATATGGGATTTTTGCACCTGGGACATCACATTATTTGCGTATATTTATAATTTTTTTCGCACCGATATTGGGATCCATTTTCCGTATAGCGTAAGTATTTTTAGAGAAAGCACAATAAATTTGGGTTAAATATTTGCTATGTCTAACTATCACCCTGCCGAAGGAGCATTTTAAACCTCTGCGAATGTCAAATATGTTTGTCAAGAACTCAAGGATTAACTCCCTACATGTAAAACAAGCTGGAAAGTAACAGGCATACAAAAGAAGACAGCATCTAGTACACAAAGAAGCGCTTTTAAAGATAAACGTGACAAAACTTATTATATCAGACGTTAAAGGTAACCCCAAACTCTGCGAGTGACTGTAACGTATTTTAACTTACCACACTCATAACTTACTACTGATCATTTGTGATACTACGTGATGGATGCATTTGTAAGATTGACAAAGGTACTAATGGTGTGGTTGGTTTAATGTATGACAATACTCGAGTATAGTGCTTAGAGTTACAAATAAAAAAACATTGCAAAAGATCTAATGCAGTGCAGCACATGCAGTGTAGTCTTATACGAATTGTGAAGTAAAGAAAAAGTAAGGTGCAAAACATCGCATTCTTCTATCTTGAAAAAAATATCCCAATCATCAGCGGGCAACGTACACAGATAAAATACAGTGAGCAACACGAGGCGTATTACATTGATTTCTGGATACTCAGCAATTCGTACACAATTGTACTTACCAAAACAAGGTGTGTTCATTTAGCAAAACAATTATGCTCACACAGTTACTTAGTAAGCTGCAACTTGATGTATGACCAATCGCAGCTGTCACTGTCAAAAACGTACTTTAAAGCTTGAAAAAAATAAATTTTCTGAACCATGAAAACTTCAACAATTGTGCTGATATATAAGGGTAACCACCTATCTGTAACTAGAATCCAATTTGAAATGGCCAATACGGATAGTTATAGGTAGATACTTTCCGGCAATATCTCTGGTCTATCACATCTAAACGGAGGCAATATATGATAGGAGAGGAGAGCACTTATCGGTTTTCAGAACGTGCGCGCAAGAAAATAATAATCTTAAATCTATCAAAGCAATCTGCAGATTGACATTCATTGCGCGATTTTTAATTAAAGGAAGACAATTTACTTTTGATATTATTACGGAAGTAATCCAAACTATAAAAACTTTCCAAAGTGGGGTAGAAAAGCATATGTTTTTTAAAGCCAAATATGTTATTCGAAATAAACCAACTTACAGCACAATTGGATCTTATTGTTTTTAAAGATAACTAAATGTAATAATAAAAAAATATATGTCTTATAGGTTTATTCCGCATCATATTGCAAAATGGGTAGAGAAATTTGTTCGAGATATTGCCAAAATGAGAAAGGAACAAAACATACAACGAAACGATTTTATGCAAAGTTTAATAAATTTACGAGATAAAAACCGTAAGCATATATCAATTCCATTAATTTTATGGTTTTTTCCCAAAATAACTAAAGCATTTCGTAATTTTAGAAATCACTGATCGACATTTATATGGATATGCACTCCTGATTTTTGTAGAAGCTTACGAAACATCAAGTGCATTAATGGGTAATGCGTTGTACGAAGTAATATTATTTAAATTTATATTAATTTTAAGATAATGCTGACTTTGTAAATACATATATATATATAGATCGCTCGTAGTTCAGAAATTCAACAAAAATTATATGAAGAAATAATCGACGTTAAAGCTAAACATGGAGGCGAGCTGACAGATGAAGCAATTAACGATTTAAAATATATGGAGATGGTTCTTAATGGTATATTTTACAATAAATAATAAATAAAGTAAAATAAAATGTTACAATTTATATATACAGAAACTCTTCGGCTCCATACCCCAATATTTTCACTTCTTAGAATATGCAGAAAACGATATGAGCTACCACCGCAGTATTCAGATTCGAAGAAAGGTGTTATAATAGAACCTGGAACGTCAGTTGTCATTCCAAATTACGCTATTCATTTGTAATGATAAAAACAAATAACTGTTTGTAAGTTCTAACTAATTTTTAATCATTTACAGAGATGCACAATACTTCGACAACCCAGAAAAATTTATTCCTGAGAGATTCAACGAAGAAAATATACAAAATCATCCAAAATATGCATTTTTAGGGTTCAGTGAAGGACCGAGAATTTGTCCAGGAATGAAATTTGCCAACACACAAGTAAAACTTGGTATTGCATCATTAGTGGAAAATTTCACTATGAATTTATCACCAAAAACAGTCCCACCATTAAAAATTTCCCCAATATCTTTTGCTCTGTTTTATGACCCAGGTATTTGGGTGAAATATCATCCAAGAAACAAGTGAAGTTTAAGTTGAAGAGTTGTCTCAAGGTGATTTACATTATCTTAAACCCATAATTCATTGTAAATTACGTTTTGATGAAATAAATACTAAAATATTTTGACCTTTAGCTTTTCTATATAATGAAAGATTTTTGTGTTAGGCTAATTTATTTATTCGTTACCTTCTCAATTTTTAACGTTCAAAGCCCAATGAACTAACTCAAAAGGATCTCTCCAGATAATTGATATAGAAAAAGAATTTGTTGGACAGTTAGAAATAAACATGTTTTGATTTTCTTGGCATATTATTTTGGGAACCTTTAACATATTAATTCAATGAATTATTTGTGATATTACATCACTCCGATGGAAATAATCCCATCATGAATAATAAGACTGAATCTAACAAAATATGGTGTGCAATTTATGAAAAATTTTTTTGCAATTTATGAAGAACTTTTTATTACACTTTAAAAAAGTATATCATTCTCATCAGGGCTAGCCGACTAGATACACTACCAAAAAAATTGTTCGCTATATAAACCTAAAATAGGTCACTACTCTAGCGAAGTATAAGAAACCAAAAAACTTTCATAAACATATGTTTATTAGATTCAGGTTTAGTCAATTTGTTTTTCTATTTGATCACTGTTGTTGTTATACTCTAACCAAGTTAGAATTGGATAACAAACTTGTATCGGTGAGAAGAAGATGACCATCTTCACTTGTGTCTATCGACACATTATCTACAATTAATTCAATGAATTATTTGTGATATTACATCACTCCGATGGAAATAATCTCATCATGAATAATAAGACTGAATCTAACGAAATATGGTGTGCAATTTATGAAAAATTTTTTTGCTATCCATAAAATTGTCGATCGATCTAGTTTCGAACCGATAAGAACTTTTTATTACACTTTAAAAAAGTATATCATTCTCATCAGGGCTAGCCGACTAGATACACTACCAAAAAAATTTTTCGCTATATAAACCTAAAATAGGTTTATAGCGAAGTATAAGAAACCAAAAAACTTTCATAAACATACGTTTATTAGATTCAGGTTTAGTCAATTTGTTTCTCTATTTGATCACTATTGTTGTTATACTCTAACCAAGTTAGAATTGGATAGCAAACTTGTATCGGTGAGAAGAAGATGACCATCTTCACTTGTGTCTATCGATGTTTATGAAACATTTAACAACATATGTTTATGAAAGTTTTTTGGTTTCTTATACTTCGCTAGAGTAGTGACCTATTTTAGGTTTATATAGCGAAAAATTTTTTTGGTAGTGTATAGTCGGCTAGCCCTGATGAGAATGATATACTTTTTTAAAGTGTAATAAAAAGTTCTTATCGGTTCGAAACTAGATCGATCGACAATTTTTCGGTTCGAAACTAGATCGATCGACAATTTTGTGGATAGCAAAAAAATTTTTCATAAATTGCACACCATATTTTGTTAGATTCAGTCTTATTATTCTTTAACATATTATTTCAAAAATTACAACTATGGTCAAAACGTATTATTAAAATAAAAAATATTAAATATATTTTGAAGTATATTAGTTGCAAGTTTTTTTCTTACGTCCAATATGACCATCCGAAGCATACAACTTTGGATTGCATATTTAGATCTGTTAATTTAGCTTCAAACTAACGCAAATTATTATCCAAACACAAGCCTCGTGAGCTACATTCGTCTAACAAGCTGCAATTAAGATATAATTGGAATATATGGTAACATTTAGTAATTTTAAACCAGCCCATCGATCTATTTAAGCCACCATAATTGCTAAAATATTACTTTCCGAATATATGCCGCATTTTGGGGCAGTTCATTCTCAGTTCATTACAACTGATCAGAATTCTCACTTCAAATCGCATTTGTTTCAAGAACTGGATCATTTATTGAGCGTGTTCGGTACAGGTATATGAAACAAAAAATCACGTTATTAAACGTCAAAGTTGCTTGCTACTAATTTCACTTCGTTGAATATTACGTCAAACCGGACCAAACAGTCAAAAAAACAAAGTGTATTTATAAGTCAAACTTTAGACGTTACTTTTATTACAATTAATTTGGTCACAAACGATAAATTTATCCCGAAAACACAAAACCAAATTTATCAAGAATAGTTATCACAAAAATGTAAGCATAAATAAAACAAAACCAAAAGCGTAAAGAACCAAATAAAATAGTTTTATTGACACCTAAATTCAAAATATTTTGACATTTAAACGCAAGAAAAAAATTAATTTTTTTCGTGAGAAATGGCCGCGTTTATACTATTTTTAGTACAGAAAAATCATGATTTTTTTTATCAGAATGTATGTACCGAACACTATAGGATTATAGGTGTAAATCGAGTTCGTACTTGCAATTATCACCCAAGTAACAATTTTTGAAGTAAAAATAATTCAGGCGCGTTATGAGAATTTTGCAACGGAAGCAACCATTTGAACAGATATACAATTCCAAAAATAAAAGTAGAAATTTAAACAACAATGAAATAAAAAAGAAATTAGAAGTAAAAAAGCAAAACGAATATTATGTTCGGCAAGTATGCGATACAATTCGATTATGTGTATTGTATTTTTATACACTTATTTTTTATACACTATCGTACTAAATGTTATATGAGTTGGACGTGTCAATTTTAGATTTAAATATTTAATAATATAATATTCGTAATATTTTATTGGGTTTCGTAATTTTTTAAATTTATATTTTGAATTGTTTTAGTTTTTATTTGGATGATTTAAATTGTTTCTATTTGGATTGATTTCGAGAGGGTCCCATAGTTTTCTATGATTTGAAAAATACCATTTTTAAAAAATTAGAAAAACCCGTATTTTTATGCATTTTAGACGATTTCGTCAAAACATCTTAATTTGTTTGGATAGTTTGAGTTGTATTATATTGCTATAGATTTCGATGTGGTCGTATATAATTCTCTATGACTAAAAATATGCCGTTTTTTCAAAAGTTTATTTTTAAACAAAAATATTTGTTTTGATTAAATTTGTTTTGTTAAATAGAAAAATGAGTGCGTGTACTCTTTGTACGCGGTTGAAATTTATTCTTTGACTACTGTAGCAGGTATTAGCAGGTGTAAGACTTTGTAAAACAAGTAAATATAGCGTTTTTTACACATTGTTGTAAATTATATTATCAAGAGGTTTTAAGGATTTGTCTTCCAGAAATTACTTTTTTTTACAAAAGCTTCATACCGGTCCCCAAACAAACGTAACCCAAACTTTTAAAGATTTGTCTTCCAGAAATTACTTTTTTTACAGAAGCTTCATACCGGTCCCCCAACAAACGTAACCCAAACTTTTTTAATTTACTGACAAAAATTGTGGACGAGATTGGAGCAAAGTCCCCTAATTGTGAGGTTATCGTTACCGGTGACTTCAACGTCCACAACAAATCATAGTTGGAATTCTCCAAATCGACCGACGATGCTGACAATAGTGGAAAACTGTCAGAAATGTTTGCCGCGTCTCAGGGCCTTTTCCAAATTGATAAAAACCCAACTTTCACTCCCCGTAATTGCGTCGATAATAGTTTTCTTTTAGATCTCTATGTTACCACAATGCCTGATATTACGAGTGTCGATGTCTCAAAAGTTAGTATTGAAAATTCTGATCATTATTTAATTTCATCAGTTATCAAAACTAATTTACTTAAAACTACAGCTTTCAAATATTTCACTACTCAAAAATGGATAAGAGTGGTCCTCAAAATTTTTTCCATGGTTTCCCTTTCGACTGTCATTGTTTTTACACTGACAATGTAAATGTTTCTGCTCAAAACTCTACAGAAACCGTATAAATTTGCTTTCAATAAATTTGTCCCTTTCTCCATAGTAAAACCCAAACAAAAATACTTGTATTCGAAAGCTGCCAAAACGGCACTTAGAAACAAACTTAGATCATTTAATATATGGATTCATAACAAAACTCCCGTTAATCGATCCCAATATCTAAAGGCCAACAAAATATCTAACCAGATTATCTTAAACGGCAAGTCTGAAATTGACAGAGCGAAATCCTCAAAACTTACGTCTATGTCTGTTTCTGACAAGAGTTTCTACAGTGCCATTAATTCTTTAAATTCTGGTACAAAATTTTCTATTCCCCTCTATTATTGATGGTGATTTAATCGTCAATGATCCCGCTAGAAACACTAACTTGTTCACTGAACGCTTTGCTCTGAACTCCACTATTTCGGAAACTACTAAAGAAATACCCCAAATCCAGTCTTCAGGAGTTAATATGAATGAACTTCACTTCAAACCCAAAATAGTCGCTAAACTTTTAAAGGGCTTAATCCAAAGTCTACAAGAATTATATTATAATATACTCATTTCAAAATATCTGGAAGTAAATCGCCGCCCCAGGTGTCACCCCAAAACGGGTGAATAAAAACCGACCGTAAAAAATATTAAACAAACCATCACAATGTTTTCAACGATAAATCACTTAGAAACCATTTTAGCCAGGTTAGGTTATCCACATAATTTTAATTTATAAAATGTAATAACTTATAAATGTGTCCTAATGGTTCAAAAAGGATCTATTCTACTTTTTAAAATTTTTGAGTTATTACGTAAAATAAAATTTTAACAATATGTGTGTATTTCTTTTTTTTTAATCGAATCAACATGTTGAGCATTGAATAGCATCACCACAATTACTCATAAACGAATCTTAGGTTTTTGGGCATATTATTATTATTGAGGATGAAGATTGACTTTAGTTTTTTCAATTCGTTTTGATTGTAAGTTAAAATTACATAATGCCAATTTTCACGAACTTTACATTTATGTATTTTAATTTTATTGAAAAACGGTTTCGCAATATTTAGAATAACTCAATTTTAAAAAGTGGAAAACTTTGGAAACGAGGTTTAAATTTCATAAAACGGGACGCAGTCTAATAGCAAGACTAGATAGATAATGAAAAACCGAAATGGCAACATCTTTTTCCAGATTTTTGGATATAACTTTGTTTTTATCTAAAGAAAACCTAGCATTTCGTAGATATGATGAAGGAAAAAGTTTTGTTTCGGAATGATGTTTTAAGGCGAATAAATTGTGCTTGGATTGTATTGCAAGGCACAGGCTTGAATATTGATCAATTAGTTATAAAAATACAGTCACTTCGTCTTTATATTGAAGAAAAACCTAGTCATATTGTAGAAGAGGCAATAGATTTTGCTGTGAAAAAATTGGAGGACTACGAAATTCCAATTGAAAGACGAATTCGTCGTAAAAAACGAATGGCTTGTGAGTTGGCCCCTGATGTAGGACTGACACTAAGAGCTGAACTGTCTGAATGTCTTGATCAATTCAATGTTGAACTCCGAACAAGATTAAATTAATGTATGATGAGGTATCAGAAACAGAACTCGTCATAGAGATACTAAGGTTGAGAAGGCATTTAAAAGTGGCCAATGTAACAGTTTCTAGCTGGGTGTGCGTATCAGTGGTTCGAGTGCGTATCAGTGGTTCGTATCAGTGGTTCGAGTGAGAGGAGTTTCAGCAAATTAAAATTAATTAAAAATTACATGCTGGCAAAAATAACTCAAATGAAGCTTAACAATCTTGGCATATTAACAATAGAACATGAGGCAACACAAAATATAAATTTTGAAGATGTGATTTCTAAGTTTGCAGCTGTTAAAGCTAGAAAGAAGAGATTTAAAATGTGTGTACATTAGGATGGCCCTTAGATTACACTAGAATTTTTTTTCATTGTACAGTTTGCGGCACCCTCCCATTTCGTGTGAATACTCATAAAAATATTATTTGCACAATCTGATATCAATCGGTCAATTCTAAGACGTGTCTCCGACCACTTAAAGTTGAGAAATTTTGTTCTGGATCCTAAAAAAAAATTTTTTTTTTTTTTGTGCGACACCCTCTCATTTCGTGTCAATACCCATAAAAAAATTATGTGTAAAAATTGAAATCAATCGTTCAACTCTAAGGGGTGCCCCCGGCCACTTAAAGTTGAGAGGTTTGGTTGTGGCCATTACAAAGAAAAATTTAAATTTTTGTACGACACCGTCCCATTTGGTGTCGATACCCATAACAATATTATGTGTAAAATTTGAAATCAATCGGTCAACTCTAAGGGGTGCCCCCGGCCACTTGGAGTTGAGAGGTTTTGTTGTGGCCATTATAAAGAAAAATTTAAATTTTTTGTGCCACACCCTTCGATTTGGTGTCGATACCCATAAAAATTCTATGTGTAAAATTTGAAATCCATCGGTCAACTCTAAGGGGTTCCCCCGGCCACTTAAAGTTGAAAGGTTCGGTTGTGGCTATTACAAAGAAAATTTTAAATTTTTTGTACGACACCCTTCCATTTGGTGTCGATACCCATAAAAATATTATTTGTAAAATTTGAAATCAATCGGTCAACTCTAAGGGGTGCCTCCGGCACCTTAAAGTTGAGGGGTTTTGTTGTGGCCATTATAAAGAAAAATTTAAATTTTTTGTGCGACACCCTCCACTTTGATGTCGATACCCATAAAAATATTATGTTTAAGATTAGAAATCCATCGGTCAACTCTAAGGGGTGCCCCTGGCCACTTAAAGTTGAGAGGTTTGGTTGTGGCCATTACAAAGAAAAATTTGAATTTTTTGTACGACACCCTTCCATTTGGTGTCGATACCCATACAAATATTATTTGCCAAATTTTAAATCAATCGGTCAACTCTAAGGGGTGCCTCCGGCCACTTAAAGTTGAGGGGTTTTGTTGTGGCCATTATAAAGAAAAATTTAAATTTTTTGTACGACATTCTCCCATTTCATGTCAATACCCGTAAAAATATTATGTGCAAAATTTGAAATCAGTCGGTCAATTCTAAGACGTGCCTCCGGCCACTTAAAGTTGAGAAATTTTGTTCTGGACCTTAAAAAAAATTTTTTTATTTTTTGTGCGACACCTTCCCATTTCATGTCAATATGGGTATTGAAAAAATTATGTGTAAAATTTGAAATCAATCGTTCAACTCTAAGGCGTGCCCCCGGCCACTTAAACTTGAAAAGTTTTGTTCTGGCTATTACAAAGAAAAATTCAAATTTTTTGTACGACATCCTCCCATTACGTGTGAATACGCGTAAAAATGTTATTTGCAAAATTTAAAATCAATCGGTCATTTTTAAGGCGTGCCCCCAGCCACTTAGAGTTGAGAGGTTTTGTTCTGGCCATTACAAAGAAAAATTTGAATTTTTTGTACGACACCCTCCCATTTCATGTCAATACCCGTAAAAATATTATTTGCAAAATTTTAAATCAATTGGTCAATTCTAAGACGTGCCTCCGGCCACTTAAAGTTGAGAAATTTTGTTCTGGACCTTAAAAAAATTTTTTTTATTTTTTGTGCGACACCTTCCAATTTCATGTCAATATGGGTATTGAAAAAATTATGTGTAAAATTTGAAATCAATCGTTCAACTCTAAGGCGTGCCCCCGGCCACTTAAACTTGAAAAGTTTTGTTCTGGCTATTACAAAGAAAAATTTGAATTTTTTGTACGACATCCTCCCATTACGTGTGAATACGCGTAAAAATGTTATTTGCAAAATTTAAAATCAATCGGTCATTTTTAGGGCGTGCCTCCAGCCACTTAGAGTTGAGAGGTTTTGTTCTGGCCATTACAAAGAAAAATTTAAATTTTTTGTACGACACTCTCCCATTTCATGTCCACACTCTCCCATTTCATCAATTGGTCAATTCTAAGACGTGCCTCCGGCCACTTAAAGTTGAATAATTTTGTTCTGGACCTTAAAAATAAAATTTAAATTTTTTGTGCGACACCCTCCCATTTCGTGTCAATACCCATAAAAAAATTATTATTTGTAAAATTTGAAATCAATCGTTCAACTCTAAGGGGTGCCCCGGCCACTTAAACTTGAAAGGTTTTGTTCTGGCCATTACAAAGAAAAATATAAATTTTTTTGTACGACACCCACCCATTTCATGTCAATACCCGTAAAAGTATTATTTGCCAAATTTGAAATCAATCGGTCAATTCTAAGACGTGCCTCCGGCCACTTAAAGTTGAGAAATTTTGTTCTGGACCTTAAAAAAAAATTTTTTATTTTTTGCGCGACACCCTCCCATTTCGTGTCAATACCCATAAAAAAATTATGTGTAAAATTTGAATTCAATCGTTCAACTCAAAGGCGTGCCCCCGGCCACTTAAGCTTGAAAGGTTTTGTTCTGGCCATTACAAAGAAAAATTTAATTTTTTGTACGACACCCCCATATTGCGTGTGAATACCCTTGAAAATGTTATTTGCAAAATTTGAAATCAATCGTTCAACTCTAAGGCGTGCCCCCGGCCACTTAAACTTGAAAGGTTTTGTTCTGGCCATTAAGTGGCCAGGGGCATCCCTTAGAGTTGACCGATAGATTTCTAATTTTAAACATAATATTTTTATGGGTATCGACATCAAATTGGAGGGTGTCGCACAAAAAATTTAAATTTTTCTTTATAATGGCCACAACAAAACCCCTCAACTTTAAGGTGCCGGAGGCACCCCTTAGAGTTGACCGATTGATTGATTGATCAAATTTTACAAATAATATTTTTATGGGTATCGACACCAAATGGAAGGGTATCGTACAAAAAATTTAAATTTTTCTTTGTAATAGCCACAACCAAACCTTTCAACTCCAAGTGGCCGGGGGAACCCCTTAGAGTTGACCGATGGAAACCAAATTTTACACATAGAATTTTTATGGGTATCGACACCAAATCGGAGGGTGTCGTACAAAAATTTAAATTTTTCTTTATAATGGCCACAACAAAACCTCTCAACTCCAAGTAGCCGGGGGCACCCCTTAGAGTTGACCGATTGATTTCAAATTTTACGCATAATATTTTTATGGGTATCGACACCAAATGGGAGGGTGCCGTACAAAAAATTTAAATTTTTCTTTATAATGGCCACAACCAAACCTCTTAACTTTAAGTGGCCGGGGGCACCCCTTAGAGTTGAAAGCTTGATTTCAATTTTTACACATAATTTTTTTATGGGTATTGACACGAAATGAGAGGGTGTCGCACAAAAAAAAAAAAAATTTTTTTTTAGGGTCCAGAACAAAATTTCTCAACTTTAAGTGGTCGGAGGCACGTCTTAGAATTGACCGATTGATATCAGAATTTTCAAATAATATTTTTACGGGTATTCACACGAAATGGGAGGGTGCCGTACAACAAATAAAAATTTTGGTTTTTAAGGGCCACCCTAGTGTACATAATATGTATGTGAGAGTATATCGTCGCTTTAATAATGAAACAACGTATTCGCAATAGTGTAGTTTCGAGATAATTGGGTTTAAAGATTTTTCGATTTTCTGATTTTCGTAAACTCGGCAGCACTATTGAATGAATAAAGATATTGGAAAAAAAATTTCTACCAATTAATCTTGACTAATTTCCCCGCAACATATTAAAATTTCACATTGGCATCTGCTGGCTTTTCTACCTAAAAAGAGGTGCAAAGTCAATCAGGCACCTTATACGTTATTTCATATTTCATATACGTTATTTCATTTTGCATGGAAGTACGATTAAGCCCAAAATAAATTATTATTGAACTAACGCATAATATTCTTACAATTTTTTATTTATATGAACCAGTATATCATGTAGTCATGAATGATGCTTATACAATATTTTAGATTTACCATTTTGTGTGGCGAACGTAATGTATGTAAGATATACGACAATGATTTTACCCAAGTTATTATTCTGTAGGAATTGAAATATCGTACATGCATTTACGCTGTTTCAATATTTAACCAAATTCAAATTGGCATGTACGTTAATTAACAAAATATTAATTTTCACCCCCAGTTATAAAATAATTGGAAAATGTTAAAACGCTACTCTATAGAGATCCTTATGGGGAATGCAGCGCACCCATTATATAATAACAACGTATATATGGCATACGTTATTTCATTATTAAGGCGACGATATTAATTCTGCTCACATTTTTCTTTTACTATACCCTATCATAAAAGTTTCATTTGTATACATCAATGTGAAAGAATGTAAAATAAAACAGTATTTTAATTATATGTAACTTATTAATAATAATGCTCATTTGTATTAATTAAATAAAATTATAAATTACGTTTATTGGCTTTTTATTAATATTGACAGTTTTCATTCTTGAGGTGACACCACAATATCCGCCCCGGGTGCCACCCATGCTAGCTACGTCACTGCGTAAGAGCTTCAGTTCAAAATGAGTAAAATCAGTTGATTCCACGCCGTTCACAGGAATTGGGAGTCTCTCAAACCACATTGCGGTGAATTTTACGTAAAGATCTACACCCTTACAGGATCAAATTAACTCAAGAACTGATGGCTCTTGATCATTTGTGCGCCGAAACTTCTCCGATTGGGCTCAGCAAAAGTTTGAAGAAAATAATGAATTTCATCGAAAAATCATCTTCAGAGATGAAGCTCATTTCTGGCTAAATGGCTTTGTTAGCAAGCGAAATATGCGTTTTTGGTCAGCAACAAACCCACATGTGCTTCAAGAGATTACATTTCATCCACAAAAGGTGACCGTGTGGTGTGGATTTCATGCTGGAGGTGTGATTGGACCCAATTTTTTCGTCGATGAAAATGATCGCCATGTTACAGTCAATGGAAATCACTATCGCGGCATGTTGGAAGACTATTTTATGTCAGAATTGGATGGACTTGACATCAGTGATATGTAATTTCAACAAAATGGTACCACATACCACACAGCTAATCAAACAATTTATCTATTGAAGAGGAAGTTCGGTAATCATATAATCTCGAGAAATGGTCCGGTCGAATGGCCACCTCGATCATACGATTTAACGCCGTTGGATTTCTTCTTATGGGGTTACGTGAAGTCGTTGGTTTATGTCAACAAACCAGCAACGTTAGAGGAATTTAGAAACAATATCAAACGCGAAATTGCTAACATTTCAGCCGATTTGTGTGAAAGAGTGGTGGAAAATTGGATTCAAAGAATCGATCACTGCAAACGCGCTCGCGGTGGTCATATGGCCGAGATCGAATTCCATTCTTAAATGCAACATGTGTATTGTATATGAAATAAATTTCAGCTCGTGTAGCGACCAACAAATTCTATTAAATAGACATTTTCTTTTAATGTTTAAACAAAACCTCCGATATATAGAAGCCTAACTCATTTTTTAGCATAAAAAAAATCGTAAACTTTTAGCACCATTTTGAAAAAAAATTCTAAAAATCACCATCACCACTGGACCCACTAACGCCCATAAAGCCATCTGGAAAACTAAAACTCCATATAAAAAATCAAAAAATCAAAAACACTAATCCAATTTTTTGCATATGGCAATGTTCATTGTTTATTGCAAATGACGTGAATCAGTAGGGCTATGATATCGGAGGTTTTGGTTTAAACCAAACAGTCCTCACACTGTTTATACTGTAAATAATACATTGTTCCGTGCTATCAATCAACTTAAAATCATATTACAAACCAATTCCAACGGATACTGTATTTTTCGTATACTGCGTTTCATTCTATTTTGTTTTTTTTTTTCAATAATTCTTTTAAATATGATAATATACAGTAAATGAATCATGCGCAGAAGCTATGATATTAAAAGGATACTTCATATTATGAGAGTTGGTTGTTATATATTGGCAATATCAATCATTAATAAAATTTTGAATTACCTTATGTTTTTTTGGATATGCTAGTATTGGAATGATTTTTATTTTGCATTATTGGAATACGCGGTAGATTTGTGGTATGTGAAATAAATAGAGACACAGAGAGAAAAGGATAGATATTTTTCTTGCTGAATCAATTCGATGAGATAAATGAAATCCTTTTATAGATCTGGGGGTCGATTCTGATCGGTTTTAATTTCTTTTAAATCAAATTTTAGCCTATTTTTAAAACTTTATTAAAAATTCTCCAAAACAGATTGTTCCACCTGGCAACATTTGCGTTAAGTTTTCGTTAAATTTAGATTTCTCTACAATTTACACAATATTTTAATAATTATTAAACCAAATTTTAATTCAACAAAAAGAGGACGAGTTAAATTATTTATTTACAAAATTCGTATTGTTAACCTAACTTTTTGTTTGCTAAAATTTTTATTTTAAGTGAAATTGATTAAATACAGTGAAATTATAATATAAAAACTATATAAAGTATATTTTAAGTGAAATTAATTGGTGAATCTGTGAAAGTGAAATATTTAAATTGTATGAAATAATTTCAGACAAATGTTTTTCGTTTAGTTTTTGTGTTGTGCGAATCAAGTAAAGACAAATTTTATTTTAACATAATTTTAACCGAGTTTTAAATAACAGTTGTCAAAACCGATCAGAATCGACCCTTAACTTACGGAGATCAAAAATTAAAAGAAAAATTTAATTGATATTTAAAATTTGTTTAACCTTAAACGATCACCATAACAAATAAAAGAATCAATGAATGTCAAATATTATAATAATCCTTTATTGACTTTAAATTTTATAATACAGTTGTATAAATTTAATAGTTTACTGAGATCAGCTTTTAATAGTAAGCTTTACAACAGATGAAATTAATTAGTATGAGTATTGCGAAAAATAAGTGAAAAAGAATGCTTATATTTTCAAATGCAGTTCAGTCTGCTTAGTAACTAATAAAAAACTTATATTTACCTAACCTACTTAAATCTAAACTTAAAAGCTACGTTGCAAAAATTAAGCGGTAGTAAAGCTAATTGCATTTATTAATTCATTTTCAATACAATTTAATTTATTTATATATCTCTCATTAGCTTCTCTAGCAACTACATTGACAAGCTTTATATTTAATTCGTTGTGCAGTCTTAAAGTGCTATAACGTCTAGGGCGTTTATATATAGTTTTTAGAAATTTGTTTTGAATAATTTGAAATTTCTTTTTATGACACAAAGCAATATCCCACCAAATTGGCGCACCATAAAGTATGATATTAAGAATCACACACTTGTAAATTAGTGTCTTATTATGACTATTCAGTTTACTATTTCTGTTGAGTAGAGGATATAGACTTTTGAACAGTGCATTACATTTTTGTTGTATTTGAGTGACGTGTGTCTTAAATGTTAATGATTTATCCAAATAAATTCCTAAATATTTAGTTGAAGGTTTCCATTCCAAAGAAGAGTTTTGAATCAGAAAGGGTTGTTGTGGAAGTTTACGGGATGCTCTGCACCTAGTAAAATAAATAGCTTCACATTTTGATATGTTAATACTAAGTTTCCAGTTTTTAAAAAATTCGAGAATTTTAGTGAGGTACAATTGAAGCTTATTGATAATAGATACCGCCAGCTCATCTGACACAAATATTGCAGTGTCATCAGCAAATAATGATAATTTACATTCACTATCTCTTGGAATATCATTGATGAATAAACAAAAAAGCAAAGGACTCAATACGGCACCTTGAGGAACCCCAGCTGGAATGCTAAGTATAGAGGACATGGAATCAAAAATCTGGACAAAAAATGTTCTATCAGTTAAGAACGATTTTATGATTTTAATTAAAAATATTGGAAATCCATATATAAATAATTTATAGCAGACTGCGTCTTGCCAAACTTTATCAAAGGCTCGTTCAAGGTCTAATAATATCATTCCAGTAGATTTTAGCGAAGATCTATTAGATTTAATATGATTGACTACACGATGGATTTGATGAACTGTAGAGTGCCCAGATCTAAAACCAAATTGCTCGTTTATAATTATTTGATTGTCAGTTATGAACTCTTCCATTCTTCTTTTGATAATCTGCTCAAAGAGTTTTCCCAATGTACAAAGAAGACTAATAGGTCTGTAGCTTGTAGCAAGAGTGGGGTCTTTGCCAGGCTTTAAAACAGGAGTAATTTTAGCTTTTTTCCATTGAATTGGGAAATAACCTAGCTTCAAGCAGCACTCGAACATTATCTTAAGAAAATGGATTCCACTTTCAGGAAGATTTTTAAGTAAAATAAATGGAATATTATCTACACCTGGAGCTTTGAGCCTTGGAAGGAATTTCAAAATATCAGAAATTTCAGAAGGGCGAATTTCAGAAATTGGAGCATTGTTATCCAAATTATTGAAATTAGTGCAAAAGTCATTCACTTGTTCTTCAATTACAATATTGGAGTTTGGAATTTGATGAGCGTCAAGGAAGACATCAGCCAATACTTGTGCTTTTTCTGTATTTAAGAAAATTCGATTTCCAGTGTTGGGAGTAACTAATGGTGGAATGGACTTGCGATGGTTTTTAAAATGTTTAGTTGTTTTCCAGAAGTTTCTTGAACCATTATCCAAGCATTCAAGCTTCGTTTGCCATTTTTGATTATAAAGAATATTTATATGATATTTAATAATTCTATTTAGCAAGTTTATTGAGGTTTTAATGTGAGCAAGGCGACTTCTGAGGTAAGATCTTCTAAGCGAATTTCGGTGTCTGATAAAACTTAACACTTGATCAGATAATAACAATTTATCAGTTGGAAGAACAGGCACAAGCGGTACGGATAGATCACGAGCTGAAGAAATGGATGCTGTCAAAAAATCGACTGCAACGTTGACATCTGAAATAGTATGAATTGAACTTAAATTGAAATTTTCAATTTCAGATGAAATATGATTCTGATAAATGCTCCAATTAGCATTTTTATAGTTAAAGTATTTACGATGGCAATGATCTACTTGATTATTAAATACTATTGAACAGAGGACTGGCAGATGATCGGAGCAGAGTGCTTGAATAGTGTTAACTTCGGATATCAACTGAGGGTTGTTTGTTAAAAATATGTCAATAATACTAGGGACTCCAGCAGGACTATAGTGGGTAGGATCTTGAGGAGCGATAACAACACAATCAGAGTTAATAGAATAATCATATAAAGTTCGACCACCGCGGTTAGTTCTAGGACAAAACCAGTTAGGATGCTTACAATTTAAATCACCACCAATTAGGTAAGGAATTTTACCACTACAAATTTTTATAAAATCATTTCTGAGATGCTCAGAATTCGAATATGAACAATATACAGAAAATATTTTAAGTTGATTATTATCACTACTTATTATATTAATACCCAGGGATTCTATACAATTTAATTTAAGGTCAGGAAGAAGCGAATGTTTAATGCAATCTTTTATAAGAATACCAACACCACCCCTGCGAATATTTTCTCTATCATTACGATAAAATCGAAAATTAGGAATCGAAAATGAAATAGAAGGCTTTAAATGCGTTTCACTAATAAGTAATATATCAATATTAAAATTATCTAAAAACTGAATTACCTCAAATTTTTTATTTTTTATACCGTACGCGTTCCACACACAAATTTTTAAAGAATTATGGATAACAGACATATTTAATAGCAATATTAGCCATAACATCAAATTGTTCTTCTTTGGAATGGCACCCCCGAAGTCCTGAAACAAGTTCTTTGAGAATTTGTAATAACTCATGTGGTGCAAACAAATCATTTGTGCTATCTGAATTAATATTAATTGAATTTTCATGATTGATTGCATTTGTTTGAACCACTGTACTGAACTGCATTTTTTTGTTAACAAAATTATTATTATTATTATTATTATTAAAATTTTTATTGTTGTTTTGATGAGGTATTGAAGGAAGAATAGGAAAATCCTGTTGTTGAAATGAAAACGTTGGTTGATTTGAAGGTCGACTCAACTTATTTTTTAGATTCAGATGATTTTTTATTTGAATGTATTTTTCTCTTTCTGGACAAATTATAGAGTTAGATGTATGATTTCCACTACAATTACAGCAAACATGTTTAGTAATATCGTTTTGTAAAGGACACTCCATATCATCAATATGTTCATCTCCACCACAGAAATTACATTTTGGCTTCATGTAGCATGCGTTCGCTCCATGACCATACATTTTACATTTATAACATTGTAGAGGACCTTTGCTGGTGGATCGACAGATTTCCCATCTGCACACTGTGTTATTAACAAATCTAATATTTTTTAATTGGTTCAGAGACATTGATCCCTTTTTGAAAGCAACAAAATAAAGGGCATCTTCACTGTTTCGACGATATTTTTTAGGAATAGTTTTCCAAACATTAACAGGACTCAGGCCACTATTCTCGAGGCTTTTCTTAACTTCATTTGTATCCATATCATGGAGCCCACATAGTACAAATTTAACAAAACGATTTTCCTCAAGCGTATATGAGAACATACCATTGTTATGTTCTTTTAATTTAGTAAAAATTTTGTTATAGTCTGATAGGCTATATGTAAGTATTTTTATGCCAATTGACATTATTTGTATATTATATTTTGAAATATTTAGTTCCTTCATAGTTTTATGAATCTCCGTTGAGGAAGATTTTGTAATTATTGGAGGAATTTTTTCTACAGGTTTTCTAGAACTTTCACCATACGGAGAACTAGTTTGCGATGTTTTTGCATATTTTGATAAATTAACGTTAGGCGGTAAACCTGCATACCTGTTT
>OY856186.1:83696275-83720295 GCA_963693315.1 Diogma glabrata | reverse complement strand
AGATGACTTTAAATACATGTTTAATACTCGAAATATTTTGATAGTGAATGGTTGCCTATATTACTCTAAATCTGTATTAAATTGTATGATTGAAGCGTGCAAGCATGATGCGCTTTTAAATTGATTAATGCTTTTAAGTAATGCTGCGTTATAACATATTTGGAATGATAAGCAACTAAATTATTTTAAAACTAAATACCAGTGGATTAATGTTGTTAGCGACGAAAATGTGGGAAAAGATGCCAGGGGTGTCGTGATAATAACCAACATAAAGTTGACAACAATTCAAAAACTGCGCACTGCAAATTTTAAAAGAAATGGCACTTTTTCATAAAACCGCATTCGTATCATAAAAGATTTTTCACCCTTCCCCAGCTCACAATTTTATTTTCTTGATGATATATACGCTCAAAATTCAATTCAATAAAGAACCTCAGTTATAATATAAAATCAATCAAGCAAAGAATTACGGTACAGAGTGATCTTACAAATTTGTCCATCCTGGAGCTTCAGCATCTCATCTCATCTTCAGCAATGTCCTCTTTTGGTTTGGTCATACGTCGACAGTGAATGAAAAATTTGGTGACTACAACCTCTTTTGTGCCAACCGAATGTTTTCTGTCACAATAACCTCAAATTCGGTTGTCTTTTCTTCAAAAACAAAATTTGGAGAAACAAAAACCGAATTTGAATCTATTGTGACAGAAAACATAAGGTTCGCACAAAACAGGTTGTGGTGGCCAAATTTTTTCTTTCAGTGTACGATTAACGACCACAAGTCTTTTCTAAGCTAGTCTTCGTCAGTTGTGGCTTTTCTTATTCACAATTGCTAAATTTAATGACAGCGACTTGTTCACTGACTTAAACTTTCTAAAAGTTGTTAGATCAGATTTCAGCTTTAAATTTATTTTGTCTGTGTGTCCAATTAATTTGGTCTCCTTTCGATCTCTTCGACTAAAGATTGAATTCTGTAATTCGATTCACCATCAAATGTTGTTATAGAATTTTGGACATCATCGTGTCGAATTGCTTCCTCATATTGTTCATTCTCATCCACCATCTATGTTTCTTTATATATTCTTTCTCATGATTCAATAACATTGGCCTGATTTTCATCGTCTCCAAAATCTTTTAGAATGGATTTTAAGGGGTTTTAATTCGCGTCGTATTTCTTTTAATTACAGTAAACTTTGTTTCCCAGATCAGTTGCATTCGACGTACCTGGTTGCTGATTATTCGAAAATTTTATTTAAGCTCGATTGAAATCTTTGTAGAAATATTTCCTCATCAAATGTTCCAAAACAAACCATACACGTTAAACCGTTATGATTTCACAAAATAACGGACAGAATATTAAATTAGTTTTGCGTCTATTTTCACCAAAAATAAACGAATTTTCTTAAAAATTTTGTATTCAAGGAAGTCCTAAATCTAGTAAGAGGTTTAGATATTATTATAATTTAAAAAAGGTGCCACTACTAAACCAATATCGTTTCAATGTTGAATCCAAAAATATTATAAGAGATTCTGCGATGACCTGTCTCAAAGATGACTTATCGCTTATTCCCGGACGAGCCCCAAAAAATTGTAGGATTTCATAGATTTCTTTACAGACATTTATATAATAAATTCAACTTGCAAAACTTTCTTTCAAAATAATTTTGTTTTATTGATGTTATACGTGCAAAATCAAATAAAGAACTACCTAGTTATAGTTTAATATCAATCCAGGAAAAGAATTACAAGAGAAACAACAATTACTAATAAAAACAACAAGCTATTTAAAAACATAATAGATTGTATGGAAAAATCTATTGAAGATTTTGATGCATATCTTTGTGTTAAATTACGGTTGGTGACAAGGACAACTGCATCTACCAAGTGACAAGGGTGTTAAAGAATCAGTTCTTATTCTGCCACCACCACAAGCCAAATTTTACTTTGGCAATTATTTAATTAGATTTTTAATACTTATTAATATAATTGGATTGGATTTGGATTCCATTAAATTAGACTTTTTATTTTATAAGTTTAATTTTAAACACAAACATTACTCAGCTACTCACACTCAGTGATATTTGAAGTATTTTAACAACCGGTACGCATGGAAAAAAAAATCTGTCATAGAATATATATTAACTTTAAACATATCTAATTATTTGTTTATGTAAGAAATACAAAGTATAAACTTTGTATTTCTCATTTATAAACAAATAATTAGATATGTTTATATATTTATGACGACAGATTTTTTTTTCCATGCGTACCCATTGTTAAATACTTCTAATATCACCACTGAGTGTGAGTACTGTTTTTGGTTTAAATTTAAACTTTAAAATAAAAGTCTATTAAATAGAATTTGTTGGTCGTTACATATTTAGGAAGACATAATATATTCAAGGACATATAATCAAGAACATAAACCATCAGCTGGAATATTGATAACTCAATTTTAGTTTTGTTCCTGTGACTTTCTGAAGTTGTTTTTACATTCTAATTTAATTTTTGTTTCTTCTATTCTATCATGAAATATTGGCCTATATCATATTTTAATTATGTACAGGATTTATTGTTTAGTTATCTGTCCTTCCTTAAAAAAACATAAAAAAATTGCGACCATCAATACCGCAGAAGCAATGAATTTTGTTATGTGGAATCTTAATCTTAAAAAATTTTTTATGTGGTGTTGTGACATAAATTGTAATTTCAAATACATAACTCATTTAAGAAAAAAGTAGCTCCACCTCTTGTCATTTTATTTTGACAAATTTGGGTATACAATGTACATAATGTTTTAGGAATACTTTTCTATAGCTCTGAAAGCTATTGAAAAATATTTGATTAAGTGCAGCCTGCCGAGTAAATACTTTAATTTCTTCAGAACAGACCTTTTCTTTTGTTACATGTCTATACAAATTTTTATTACTAATAAGTGTTGTGTAACAAAATTTACAATATATGTGTACAGAAAAATGTGTCAAAATGCTTTAGTTTATAGACGGTTTGGACAAAACAATTGTCATTAATCATTATATAATCTATACAGTTGGAGTGTATGCACTAACCTTCTTATATGGGTCATTCTTTTACAAAAAGAACACCTTTCTGACCAACTTGTTCAAGGATTTTTTTTTTTGGAAAATAAAGCGGTTCTAAATTTCGAGGTTGGCTTGTAGACTTATTTTCAAAGATTCATAACGTCGGTTTTGGTAATGATAGACATTTTTTCCTGTTTTACTTTAAAACTTAAAGTTTAAAATGGACTTTAAAAAAAATTTGTTATCTATAAAAATTATTAACAAATTCCTATTGTTATAAACAAATAAAATGTCAAAATCGATTTTTAGTCACTGTCCAAAAAATAAAGAGTTTTTAGTACAACCAAGAATACGATCAACGTTCAATTTTCTATAAAAAAACGTTTATTTAATTAATGGGGGAAATGAGTTTAACTTTTACAAATGAATGAATTTTTCCAACGTAGGACGACAAAAATTTGTGAAATTTAATTTTGTCCCGCGCTCCACAATTTATTAGTAACAGTAAAAATCTTTTCTCTATTAATAAAACATACGTTTTTATTGAAACTTCTTCGTTTAGGTAAATTTTTCTTTTCAATAATTACAACTGACACGAACTGATATTTTCCAACCCATATGCTTCTATAGTCCACAAAATCGCGTCCTTTAGCGTAAATGGTTCTTTTGGATAGTAACAACTTTGTAAAAAACGACATTTCATATTTTTATTTATTATTTATTTATTTATATCTTTTCATATTCCCTATTTACAACATATTAACAACTTATAATTACAATTTTAAAACAATTTTAAATTTAAAACAAAAAAGAATTAACATTTAGAAAAAAATTAATAAAAATTGATCATAAAATTAAGATAATATTTTTATTAATAAAATGGGAATGAAAATTGGGGAATTTCTGTGATCTAAAATTAGATCAATTGCGAAATTCCCTTCAAAAATTCAAATTACATTTTAAACAATGAACTGCAAAGTGGGGCAAAAATACATTATAATATTTCTTAAAACTGAATAAGAAGAAGAAGCAAGATTTAACCATATTTCATGTTCAACTGCATTTTAAGTCATATAAATAATTATTTTTTTTTATCAAAAGTTTACCTTGGATATCATGTATTAGAAGAAACAATATAACGCCAACGTTTGACGATATAATGTTAACCTGAGTATAGTACAGATTGTAATTGTTTTGGTAACCACTGTACAGATGGAATACTGGTTCTTGAATTGATGAAGCAAACATAGTTTCGTATCTTGCACTGAATATTGTACCAGTAGTTATTATTTTAATGCGTGCACCTCAAATGGCACAAACCGTTTTTTGATTACAAGAACAGTATGCCACAAATATTTATTTACCGATTTACTGAAACTAGGAATCACCCAGTGGCCGAAATTCAGCCACTGTAAATAGAAATTGCAAATAGACCTCCCAACCAAATAGCTACAACACATTATTTCAGAGTTTAATTAATTGATATAGATTGATTTTGAATTGTGAAACCAATAACTTGAAAAAAAAAAAAAAAAATAACCGAACAAAAAACACAGTTATCACATTTTTGCCATATTTTCTGAAAAAATCGTCAAAATTCAAAAAAAGGATTTTTCGACACATCTACTACTCAAGACCTTTCCTACAATATACATATTGCCACACTTTTGATGGAGCAAATATTTTAAAATTGTACCGCAAAAATTATGCTTGCGTATTTATAATATATAGATCCTGATTGGATAGATAATACCCAAACGCTTTTGGTTTAGAATTAATCTTGTATAAAAAGTGGTTGGCATTAAAATAGCTGAACTAGGGATGTAATAGTAAATATGTCCAAACACCAACGTCCAAGAAAGTGGGTTACAATGGTAGTTAAAAGAAAAGAAGATTTACATCACTTCAAATCAAAGTAGAACTAGCGTACAGTCTCAATCTGGCTACTTCTATATCTTTCAACATTACTGACATTCTGCGGCACTACTCGCAAGACAGTACCAATCATTTGCATTTTTTGTTATTTTTAAATTTAAATGTGTAAGACCGAGGTCCCACAACAACATGATCTTTTCAAAAAAAGAACTCAATGTAAGTTGGAGCCTTTCCCATGTATAACATGTAAGTATAATTAATGCAGATGTAAACTTTTTTCAAAAAGCTTTATTTGTGATGACCTGAATTATTTGTTTGTGTCCCAATATTAAAACAATTGACGATAAAAAACGCTTTTGCTATTATTATTGTTATTATTTTTGTCGATATACCATTATTATGATGTAAGAGTTATATAGTAAGTATTTGAACGGTTTTGGAATTTTATAACAGAATTTAATTTGTTTTAATTTGATTTTCTTTTTGTTGAAGCTGAAAGTTTAGTCTTTTCGTTAAAAAAATGTTTAAATAATACACGCTAAGACAATTATTATGTCAAATAGATATCTTATTAGAAACAAATAAGTAAACAAAAATAATGATTATTAAGTCTTCAAAGTTTGTAACTTATTATATTAATGTTGTACTTTTGCTGTTTTTTACTATTAGTCACATTCAGTGTCCATCTGATTGTTACAATTGTCTTTCAAACAAAAATTTTCGCTCGAATTTTTTAAGAGGCGATAACTTTGTTTTATCGTGCGACAATATTTTTGATCGTATCGTATTTTTGTGACCATATATACATAACCAGAGAAGATTTCAAAAGTAATTTTTATCGATAATTAATTAAAATTAAATTATTTTGTTTATTAATAACATATAACATATATTAATACAATGACATTTTACAAACATATTATTTTTGGGATTATCCCCCTAATCTATGTGTTTTTGTTAACAAATTCATTTAATTGTGAATATAGAATCAAATTAATTTAATTTTAATTAATAGATAAAACTATAAAACTTCAACTTTTTACTTTAAAAATTAGTTTTACTCAAACCCAATGTTTAAAATATAATTTTTGTACGATAAAAATACGATACGATAAAAATATTGAAATTGCTACCACCTTTCAACCAATTAAGAATGAAAATTTCTGAAAGAAAATTCGTTTTTATTCACCAACATATTTAAGTGTTACTTTATCACTATAATTTGCGATCGTAAAGTATCACTTTGCAACCCCTTATTTTTGTCATAGTTACGTCCAAAAAAGTAAAAACTTTGAAATTTGTATAAATTATAAAAAAAAACAAAATTGTTTATCAAAGTAACCTTTAAATTCAAAATTTCTTAATCCGATCAAAATATTTGTTATTTTTTATTGTCATAGTTATACAATTTGTTTAAAAAAATAACAAGTATTTTGGTGAAATGTTACTTGTTAAAATTATTTTCATTTCATAATTTATACAAATTTTTAATTTTGATTTAGGTTAAACAATTTTTGGTCAAACGGCTGTACATGTACATTTATTGTCGCTGACAAATAATCAAAACGGCTGTAAAGTAACGCCATTTTTTCATTTTTTACGGTGGCAGTAAAGTTACTTTCATATTACAGCAACTGTAAAGTGTCACCATATCATTTCCATATTTTTACGGCGGCAGTAAAGAAAGTAACACGTTGTTTTGAAAAAAACTCATCACGTTTATAAAAAATTTGATGCATTAATTTCATATTTATAAAATATTTAAACGTTTGCCGAAAAATAGTGTATTTAATTTGGAGCTAAAGTGACTTTTTGTGTTGAGTCTACAGTTTGACGGCCGACCGCGCAAAGGCACTTTAGCCCCTATTTGAATAATATACTATTTTTAAAATAGTTTATTTGCGTAAAGAATATGTAAAAAAAACATATGTAAAAAACATTAAGTTAAAATGATTGGCAATCGAAATAGTTCCAAATCCAATTACCGCAATTAATGTCCATTAACGTCCTAAAAACCTAATTATGGCAACACGAAATACATCTACTATCTAGTCTATAATTCAGTTGAGGCTTGAAAGATACAAGCACATGTGTGACAACGAATATCAATCTTCCTTTGCCTAAACTCTATTTAAAAATTGATTGCCAAAACCACGAAATAATTATGATTTTAGATATTAGTCTAAAGTTTAGTATTAGTCTTTATTTAGTATTTGTCTAAAGTAAATAAGCATAATACATTATCTCTTCTATCATTAGCTCATTATTTTTAAATCTCATTTTTAAATTAACATATTACATACAAGCCTATGCTGTCACATTTTATGTTTGTACCTTAACAAAAGTTAAACCTCATAACTTAATTTCGAAATTATGCAACTAAATTGATTGATTCAATTAATGACATCGATATTCGATGATATCCTAAAATGTCTTATTAACAATCTTTTAACAGTTTTCGAAATACATTATATTTAAATTATTTTACCAATTTAACTATTCCAATGTCACTGATGAGTAAATTTATGTTACGTGACCGTTTTATTTAAAACATAATTACCAAACAAAAAATTATTACTGAGTTGTTTACACACTTTTTCGAATAAATAGTTTATGGAGACGGAAAACATTTTTCCAAAAAAAATATTAAATCTTGGTCGTGGTTACATATAATGAAAAACAGATGGTAGTAGCAAGCAAGGTTCTAATTTAAAACTTTCTAACAAATTTCAAAATCAAAAATTTCAGTAAACACTTGGTTTTGTAAGTAGTTAAACATCACAGAAAACTATAAATTAGTTTATAATTTAATTTATTGTAATAATAAATGATAACAACAAATATCAATCATAATAACATCACAGATGATCTATTTATACTCACTAAAGAAATACCTGAATTTCAACTTAAAACGGTCAATTAAAAGTAATTAATATATAAAACAATTATTTACTCACATCATTTTTGTTTATATTTATTTTCTTAATTATCTGATTTATTTCAACAACAAAACTTATATACCAATAACAAATTATACCACTGATCACTTCTTGTTGAATCAAAGTAATTGTTAAAACTGATTACAAACAAACAAATCAAATTGCAATTTTTTATTAAATTATTCTTTTTTGTTGTTGTATGACGCTTCCCCTCTTATGTTGAAGAGTTTTCTTTCTGTGCTTCTGAGATTAATGATATGAAGAAGATATTTTTATTTTCTTACCTATACCAGTAGGTGTATGGAATAGTTATGTATTTTAGTTATTTTAGGACGCTTTCTTCTTTTTATCTTTGAGATCAACTTTTAATTTCAACTACATATTGACCTTTTAACCTGCTGATGTCAGTCCTTTTGTGAAGGATATAGTTGCTAGGCCAATCTTAAATTATAGCTTCTGGAGAAAAGAGGTAAACAATGACAAAATTGTACATACCAAAAGATTTCAGTATGACAACCAAAGTACGAAATTAAAAAGCTTTGGCATGTATGTTTGCGATGACCAAGGTAATTCCGTTAGGAGTATGAGAATAAAAGAAGAATTAACTCCCTTAAGAATGGAGAGGTTTTGGCAAAAGGATATCCAATTATAAATCCCGGTATAATCCGGCATGGATGGAAAATCGAGTCGGCGTCTTCGAAGCCGACCATTTTCGGTTTCCTTGAAAATTCGGTTTTATTTTATACTAGAAGGTACCCTCACGGCGATGACCGTGCTTCCCAAATAAAGTGGTAAGGCACTGTTTTTTGTTGGAGTAAATACTCTTCTAATTTTTTTTATTTTCATTTAATTTAATTTTTAATTTTAATACAAAATTTTTGAAAAAAATTGTAATAGTGATATCATTTTTCAGTCAGCAGGAGCCATTGGTAAAGGTCTCTAAAGCTATAGATAAATTTATATATTAAATGTATGTTAAAATTAAAACACATTAGTACACACAAATGCTTTATAATATACAATAAATTTTTGAAATAGATCACAAAAGATTGAGGTTAGAAAAAGATTAAAATTTTATTCCAAAGATTTAATTCAAATTAATCAATGTGTCGCGATCAATTAGGTTAACATCAATTCATTCGTTTATTGGATGTCACAAATGTCAATGACTTTATCTGGAACCATCAGACTCGCCATACAAAATAGGCATAATGGTTCATTGCTACTGGCTTAGCGTCCCATTTCATGTAGACTAATCACCGTTTATCAATCCAGATTATTTACTGTTCTCAAAACGGTAGTATTGCAGTTTGCATTTGCAAATATATTTTTTGTAACACATGCACCTAAAATATTCAATTTTGTACTAGAATAACATAAAAGAAAAATCTACTTTTCCACACATATGACCACAAAATATTTTGTATGCCTTTTGTACGCACGCCGCCTTCATGTGAGATTTGTAGTTAAATTTATGCTAAATATAGATTATTTTATGGTACTAAAATATCAAAATAATAATTTAAATAACTTACCATAATATAGTAAAAACCACTTAAACACAACCCAAAATCATTTGAATTGCAAGAAAAAACAATTATTTTGGGTTTTCAAAAAAAACAGTTGTCAAAATTGTACAGAGCTGTACGTGGACTACTATGTTTTTTTAAAAATCCACATTATGTTTAGCTGGATTAACATAACAAATGTTAACAGTTTAGTACAATTTCGTAACGAACTACTATAATTTACAAATATTCCAACGAAGATGGCGCAATTTAATTATGTAAATATCTTAAATTTATTTATAACTTCGTTAAATAAGTGATTAAATTAACAATTTAATAAATATTACAAATTTTATGCATTTGTTACAAAAACTTGTGTGTATTACTAGTGCGAATGCGTTTTCCAAACGCGAGTGATGAACTAACTCTTATTTGGAAAACGCATTCGCACTAGTAATACAATCTACTATTATCGATTGTTTGCAATACTTTGGCACTAAGGAATAAAGAATATGGCACTAAGAGAATAACTGAAACAGTACACCAAGACATGCATAGCGCTGATGTTTGAGATTACTTGAATAGGAAGCCCAAGAATACCAGCACTTTTAGTAAATATATTCGTTTTATGGGTTTTTTTATTTATGACCATCGTCTTATTTCGACATTCCTTAGCTTTGATATTATTGTTTATAATGTTTTTCTTCGGTATTATGCGGTTCCATTGCAAAGTCATGGTTGATCAATGTGATGTCAGTTCTGCTAATGCAATCAGGCTTGTTTAATCATACATAAGCAAAGCTTATGTCATATGTGACTCGCATTGGTGCTAATGTTTAGATATAATCAGGGGCGCACACAAGAGGGGGGGGGGGGTTTCGGGTCCAGCCTCCCTAACCGATTATTTTTCACCATGTTTATTTTATTTAAAGTTAGGAATTATTTAGTGTAACCATAATAAATTAAAGATTAACGTCTCTGAATATCAGAAGATACGATGCTAAGTACGGAACTAAGGTTTGTGAGAAGTGATGAATTATTTTGAGGATTTTTTAACGCTAGTTTTAAAGTTTCGAGGGTTAAAATTATCAGGGAAGACCCACGCTTGTAAGGCCTTTCAGAGATCCCAGACTCCGTGATCTTAGGTAACTTTAACGTCTTTTTAACAAAGAAGAGTACTTTAGGCAAACAATTATTTTGTTTACTGGTGTCGATCGGTGGGTTGGAATGAGTAGTTTTTTCACCTGGTAGAAATACCGCAGATATTTCGAATGATGTAAAAGCTAAATCTATGTCATTTCGGGATCAAATTGCTGCTACGAAGAAGGTTTATCCTATCCTGTTATTGACAGTTTGCTGATTATCCGTGTTAATCACACTGAAAAGTCACTCGTGTAGTAATTTTGTTCACGATCCAATTTGACATTGAACGATACAGCAGCAACAGAAAAGCAACGAACCTACCACTGTTTCGTTGTAAATTTTTGCTACACACACGTTCATATTTAAATTTTCCTTGCGTTTTTGAAGGCAAATATCTTTGCGATATTTGCCATTTGCGATTTTTACTTTCCCATGAACGAGAAAGAAACAATGCATGAATTAGATTTTTATGTGACAATGCATGAATTAGATTTTTTTGTGACTGGGAGTCGAAATTCAACTACTCCTTAAAACCTACAGATTCTACTATATAGAATTTAGAGTATTTAAGTATTACTTATTTTCAATACAAAAATAACATCTACATAACTCCTGCGAAAGCTACTTACCGGAAGAAAATCCCATTTAAGTTGTTAAATAGGCGTTAAAAATAAATTTTCTTTCTGTCTTATCTGTAATAATAAAAAACGAAGAGAAACGAAATGTGTTTGATGATTATAAAAATAAACAAAATAAAAGAAAAAACAAGAAATAAGAATAGAGAAATAAAAAGTATTTTTATATATTCTAACATAGCTGGTTTTATTTAACATTTTAGGAAATAATTTACATGCGTTTAATTGAATTGAATAATTTTAATTTATTAGTTGAATACAAAATTTTGTGCGAAAAAAATTTTTTAGTGAATGTAATACAAATAATCTCGCTAAACAAACAGGCCCTTTCAATAATTAATTTTAGTGATTTAAAAAAAGTATTATATTTTTTTAATATTTTTTATTTGTCTTGTTTTATGTCGATTTATCGATATTTTAATTTACTTTATCATTAAAAAAAATGGCGAAAAAATGGACGCATCCTTTACAAAGAAAATCACACTGATACATTTCCAATTTGGAACTTAAATATACGAGCGCTATCTTCATGCATAAAAATGTTTGTTGGGTTTGATGCGAAATAGATCGGAATCGTAAATAGTTTTTGAAGATTCAAATAAGATGTTAATTTTGTACGTTGATATAATTGATAGAACTTTTCAAGTTCTTAGGATATCATAAGTACTTTGTAAGGTGTTGAAAAACAGGCTTATTTAGGTGTAAAGTAGTATTTTAAGAATAAGTAGTCTGTGAATAGTTTTTTGAGATTCTAATTAGATGTTAAATAGTTTGTTTTTAGATTTTGTATCACCCAGAGAAATGTATTTGGAGAAATTATACTTATTAACAATATACAATGCAACAATATACAATGCACGATTAAATAACTTATATATTAAAAGAAGCAATTTGCTATTAAAATCCCTACGACAACGACGCAAGCATATCAAATAAAACAACGTTCTTAGCCAAGCTAAAAATATGAGAATTCCACTTCATATTATTTTTAACCACAACTACTAGAAATCTTAACAGATTATTTCTCTTCAAGATCAGTTTTTCTTAAAGAATCAAACTTTAATGAAAACGGATTAGGCGTTGATTACCTAGAAAAACAGCAAAGTTTAATTTTGCTCGTGTTGAATTCAACTACCCGAATCCAAAACTGTTTTTAAATCAATGTGTAATGACCCTATGAAATTTAACCCAGTGTCATTAAGCGCTACCGGTGAGTATCTTTTAGGTGTTTCATGAGAAGCATGAGGCGTGCTTTCATAAGCAAACTGTCTTCCATTGTCTTTTTTTTATTATTTTTGACGAATTAAAAATTGCTCATCATATTAAAATTATTGTTCTTCTCAAATATTTTAGCAACAACCGAAAAAATTGAAATGGGTTTGTTACTTGTTGGAGTTTTTTGGGAACTGGCTGTACACATTTTTGCACAAAATCCCCCTCTTATATTACAAACAGACAATTTTAGTAAGGATTGATGCTAATTTCTTAGCAAATTTTTTAAAAATAACTGAAGGAATACTATTTGGCCCAGATGCCTTATTAGTATTAATTTGTAAAAGCATTTTCCAAATTATATTTTTAGGCCCCATTTTGATAGAAACTACAGGAACTGGATTAGGTTCTAATGGCTTTTTAAAAATTGCGTTGGGTGCTCAGTAAAATTAGTAGCTTTTTCCGTAAGAAAAAGATTTTTCTTTTTTTCTATTTTTTTTCTATATAATATATCTTTTTCTATTCGGTTTTCATCAGTTTTATTTTGGTTATACTTTCGAAAAGCATTTTTAAATTTTATTGCTTCTTTATATTTACTCGAAAACCATAGATCAGCCTTCGGAACGATCAATTGGAATAAACTTGCGCTTACCCAGGTGCATTATTGCTTAGAAGAAACTTATCTTCTTATTAAATCTAACTTCTTACTAAAAATTAGAAGCAGAAATGTTTGAATTAAAGATAGCTCTAAGTCCCTGCCAATCTGCAGCTTTATAATCCCCAACAAGACCAGAATTAGTTTTAAACGATGTAAGAACTTGTAAATTTAAATGCGTGGAAATTAAATTATGATCTGACCCACCTAAAGGTTCTGATACTTTTAATTCTAACAACGAAAGATCATTTGTCAAAAACAATTCACTACTTTTACCAGAAATATTTATTATTTATTTCACTCAGATAATATACCAACCTTCCAGAGTTCCTGGGTAGGTTGGTATATTATCTGGAAGAAAATAAATATAAAATAAAATGAAGATTGTTTATAAATTACTTAAAGTGTTATTTCAATAACTTTGATGAATCGTATACGACTTAGACACTTTAAAAAACTTTTTTAATTTTTTCCAAATATTTTCGGTTTCTTTGGAACCATCCTCAGGGAAATATTTATTTCTATTAATAGAAATAAAATTTTCCCTGAGGAAGGTTTCATAGAAACCGAAAGTATTTGGGAAAAATTAAAAAAGTTTTTTAAAGTGTCTAAGTCGTTTACGATTCATCAAAGTTATTTATATACAATCAAATAAAAATATAGTAAAAATTTTGTTTGACCAAAATGTTTTATTATCAAGAAGTTCGTTCCATTCACAATAATGAAACCCCAACAAAAATATTTATTTTCCAAGGCAGCCAGACTGGCCCTTAGAAACGAAGTTTTTACAATGTTTTTAATCTTTTAAAGTCTGGTTCTAAATCTTCTAACAACATCTCAAAAGTATTTGGTCGACTGGCATGCCAACCTGATCAACAAGCTGATTAAAAAATTTCTCACTCACGGATACATTACGGTATCCATCGATGGCTTTTCTTCTGAGTATAAATTAATTAACGCTGGCGTACCACTCCGTAAGGCTCAGTTTTATTCCTTACTCTTGTTTTAATTCATATCAACGAACTCTAGAAATTCACCGGTAATCCGATAAATAGTTTTGCAGATGATAGTACACTGCTCGTGTCATTAGTCTCCATATCTTTAAAGGGTAAAATGCATAACAAAAAAAACCTGCCCTGAGATACGCTGGCATTAGTATAAACGAGGACCTAAAAAAAGTCGATTGCGGTGACAAAAATGTTGTCAATTTTAATTCCACCCAAACACAGCTATTGGTTGTTTCCAGATCAAAAAGTGCGCCAACGATATTTCAATTAGTATGTGTGACGATCAAATAGACGAATGAAAAAGCGTTGGTTTATTGGGAGTCACAATTTCCAATGACCTGCTCTGGAACGGTCATATAATGGCAATTGCAAACAGCGCGTCAAAAAAACTCGGCCTCTTCAATAGATGTAAAAAATATTTCACTCCGTATCAATTACTCCACATTTATAAGTCCAATATTCGTCCTTGTATGGAGTATTGTTGACAAGCTTGGGGCGCTACTATGTGAATTGTGGGTGATCGAAATTCAACATCAAATCTTGATTCCCTACAACACCGTCGTACTGCTGCTGATCTCGTTGTTCTTTATAAATATCGTCACCAGATGTGCTCGAACGAAATCAGATCCATTATGCCTCAAACATACTCTTTTTCCCCGTTTTACTCGTCAATCGGTTGGTGCACATTCAAACTGTTGCGATTACTCACTGTTATAGAATGTAGTGGGATTTCTTTGTCCATAAGTTGCATAAATAGAATGCTTTGCACGAATCAATAGTCTCGAAGACGTTCAATCGACGAAAGTTTAGAAAAAGCGTGTGTCCATACTTCAGAACGCATGTTGTTGTGGAACCTAGGTCTTAAAAGGTATTTATGTGTTGTTGTGACACATATTGTTATTCCTATAACATACCACTTTTTACTAAAAACAAATTCTTTGGACCCCTTCTAAAATTTTTTCCGTGTGCGCCCCTGGATATAATATGTATTTATATAATTGCAAACCTAGAACATATTTGTTGTAAATCAGAAATATTTGTTGAAAGTTAATGTTTGGATTCCTATGTACATAATTTTCATATAAATGCATTTTTCGGAAAACGGCTGTAAAGTTTAACTTTACTGCCACTAGGGAAAAGGTAAAATGAAAACTTTCTTGACGCATAATCAAAGCGGGTGTAAAGTAACGCCATTTTTATTTTTTTTACGGCAGCAGTGAGGTAATTTCATATTTTTACGGCGACAGAAAAAGTCACCATTTCTTTCCATATTTTTACGATATTTGTTATTTTTATCAAACAAATTGTATAACTATGACAACAAAAAATAACACATAGTTTGATTGGATTATGAAATTTTGAATTGAAAGGTTGCTTTGATATAAAAATTTTATTTATACCAATTTAAATGTTTTTTTTTTCAAAAAGTAAGTAACTATGATGATAAAAAATCCTATTTATAAAAATTTTGAAGTATTAATTTCATATCTATAAAAAATGTTTAAGTTTTCTAGCACAGAAACAGTTGGGAAATAAATTTAAATTTTTGATTATGTTATAGTTTTAATTATAATTTTGAAATTTCAATCTTTGACTTTGAATTAATTTTTAGAATTTTAAATAAAGTTTAAATTTTTGATTTTGTTATAATTTTTGCAATAGTTTTGGAATTTTGAAAACAGTAAAAAAAATTTTTATTATAATTTTTGGAACTTTGAAAAAGATTCAATTTCTTCTGGTTTTGTAATAATTTTTGGAATACTTGGAATTTTGAAAAATTTATCCTTGTACTTTTGCTTGTGTTTTTACAAAGAATTTTATGTTTGATATACATCTCTGCCCAAAACTAAAAACAATGTCCAACAACAACAAACAATGTCATAATCGCCCTTTGCCAAAAACTATATAAAAACCCTTAACATAGACCGAAGTCTTGATATCTCAAAGCCTTGGGATTTCAGCCTCTTCATTTTTAGGGTTCCGTTTTTTATACGGAACATTATTGGTGAGAGTAAAACGTGTTTTTCACATTATTTTGATTATCTCGATTACTATAAATCCAATGAACCTGAAATTTGGCATGCGTATAATCTGTCCACACAAAATGAGGAGTTAAAAATAAATAAAATGGTTTTCGTTTGGTTAACAGGGCTACGATGTTATGCCTTTGAGGAAATACATTTTTATATCGAGTCAAATAGGGTATGTCATATGAAAGGGCTTCACTTCAATATTTCTAAAAAATTTCTAAAAAAGAATTTTACACCCCACCATTTTTTGTGTAATTCTAAATAATGGCGTTTTCTGTATGTTTTCTTTCCTCGATTAACTCCGAGCCTAAGTAATCGAAAATCTTAAAAAGTATTTTGAATGATAGAAAAATTAGTAAGTTTTTAAAGAAAAATATAGTAAAGTACCAAATACTAATAATTATATTATTAGTATTTATTGAGGTTACTGTTGGCACTTGGCGAAACATTATTAATAATAAATTTATTTTTAATAAAAGAAACACTTGTTTGTATTTCGCAAATTATAATTTAAATATTAAATATTATTTATTATTTTATTTTTTTTTTTTTAATTATAATTTGCGAAATACAAACAAGTGTTTCTTTTATTAAAAATAAATTTATTAATTATATTATTACTATTTGGTACTGGGGTGTTATTTGAAGGAACACCAAAATTAAGAAACATTACAATTTGTTTTAGAATTTTGCGATGCACAAAGAAAAATTAAGAAGTTTTTTCAGATAAGTTTTACTTTATTATTATATATTTTTCCTTAAAAGATTTTGGTGAACTTAGTTTAGTGACATAATTTTCTTGCTGTGTTAACAGTATACACGTAATATTTTTGTATTATTTTTGTTTTCTTGATCTTAGAAGACCTATTTACAAAAGTTTTTATTAGTTACGTAAATGCGTTACATTACGTTTTGATGTATTTGACTTAAAAATTTAATTTCGATTTCAAAGCTTGAATTGATTTGACTGCAATTCTAAGATTTAGACATAAATTCATGTCTTTGGTTTTTAGTTCGGTCAATTTAGATTTTGTCGAATTAGAATTTAGAATTTGTCGAATACATTTAGGATTTTTCTTTTCTCTCTACTCAAATAAATTAATTGTATAAGCGTTACATTAATTGTTAATTGTATTTACGTTGGTTTGATTGTTGGTTTGTTTATTGCAAGCAAATTTTTCTGTTTGTCTTTTTTTCATCTCAGGTCTTGTATTTCTCTCTAGTTTCGTTTTCTCTCAGGTTTCGTCTGTGTTTGAATTTTTATGTGTTTTTTAACAACTTTTAAATTTTCCATTGTCCGGATTGGCAATTTTGACAGTAAACTTAGACATAGTATCGAGTTATCCCCCTGTTAGAATTGCCAATATTGTCGATATGGTTGTTTTGTGTGATTTTGTTGAAATTTATTTTAAGGTTAAAAATAAATTGTTTATTTGTAATGACGAAATTATCAATAAATTTTGCCAACATAAGAGGATTAAATGTCAATCTTCATTCGGTTCATCAATATCTGGAAAGTTTCAACCCCGACATTCTTTTCTTAACTGAAACGATAATCAGTGACCGAACTGTATCTCTAGATCGTAGTAAATACCTTTGTCCTCATTATGATCTGGAATCCTCTTTTTATTTCAAGCATGGTGTTTGTGTATATATCAGGAACACCATTCCATACGTTAGAATTAAAAATTTTGAATTAATTCCAAAATACCACAATATGGTATAACTTAAAATTTGTTGTTTTGATCAAACGTTATTTGTCTTTCGTCTTTATCGTTCACCTAACTAACCTGAGAATATCAACTTGTTTCATGATCTATCTGAAAAAATAGATAGATTGACTGAGTATCCTAACGCAAAGTTTATAGTTCTTGGTGACTTTAACGTTCACAATAAAGAATGGCTCATACACAGCTATACTACTAACGATATAGGTAGACAGGCTGAGCTTTTTGCTGTTTATCATAATTATACACAAATTATAGACCAGCCTACGAGAGTACCTGACATTCCTGGACAAGGTAGTAACCTACTTGATATGTTCTTGACAAATAGATACAGAAAAGAATCTCTTTAATAGGAAAAAAGCGTCTAAATTTGCTGAACACCCAACTGGTTCACGCAATTTCCTTAAAACTGTCTGCCTTAACAAGGTAATTTTTGTAAGTCTTCTCTACCTCCTCTTATTGATAGTGATATGCCTGTCATTGACCCAAAAGAAAAAGCTAATCTTCTTGGATATTATTTCTCTAAAAATTCTACACTAAAAGAACCCAATTTCTTACCTAAACCAATTCCTAGAGCTTCTCATAAAATGATGCGTATAATTTTTCGTAAAAACATTATTCGGAAAATGCTTTTACAAATTAACACTAACAAAGCTTCTGAACCAGATCGTATTCCGCCGATTATTCTTAAAACATTTGCAAAAGAGCTATCACCGATCCTCGCTAAAATTTTTTATTTGTCGTATAAGAAAGGCGTTTTTCCTGAAATCTGGAAAATGGCAGCTGCAACCAGTTTCAAAAAAGGACAGTAAAACTGATCCAACTAATTACAGACCCATTTCAATTTTGTCCGTTGTTGCAAAAATTTTTGAGAAATACATTAATTTTAGTATAATGATCTTCTTAGAGTCCTCAAAATTGCTTAATGAAAGACAATACGCGTTCCGTAAAGGAAGGGCGACAGGAGATTTACTCTCTTTTGTCACTCATGTATGGAATAAATCTCTTGAAAACCATGGTGAAACTTTCGGTGTTGCTCTTGATATATCTAAAGCATTTGACAAAGTAAGGCACAACAATCTTATTTGCAAATTAAGTTGCTATGGTTTGGACGACCAACTTATTACTTGGGTACAGAGCTTTATTTCGGAACGAAAATTTTGGGTCAATGTTGATGGCTTCTCATCAGAAATTTTTTCAACTAATGCAGGCGTTCCTCAGGGTTCTGCCTTATCACCAACTCTTTTTCTTATTTATATAACGATTTGTTGGATTCAACTGTTAATCCTATTCACTGTTAATCCGCTGATGATAGCACACTTCATGCATCACATGAAATGTCTAATATACATTCTTCATCAGCGCTTAATAACTGTAGGTCAAATTTGATAAATTCCTTAATCGATGATCTAACGACAATCATAGATTGGGGTTTTATTAACATTGTTGAATTTAATACGAGTAAAACACAGGTTTGCCATTTTTCTAGACTGTCCGCACCTAATCCGTTTCCTTTAAAGTTTGACTCCAAAGATCTTGTGGAGAAAGAATCTGTAAGACTTCTAGGAGTAGAAGTTGAAAACAATATGAAATGGAATTCTCATATTTTTAACCTAGCTAAGAACGCTGTTCAAAAATTGGGCTTTTTGGGACGATGTCGTAAATTTTTCAATATCAAACAGCTTCTATTAATATATAAATCATTTATACGTCCCTGTATGGAGTACTGCTCTCACATCTGGGGTGGCGCATATATTAGTAGTTTAAAGTGTCTTGACTCTGTTCAGCGTAGAGCTGTTAAACTGATTGGCAACTCAACTCTTACTAATGAGCTTGATTCCTTGCAACACAGACGAAATGTTGATGATCTGACAATTTTCTATAAGTACGTTATGGATGAACAAACTTCCAATGAGATCAATTTTACCTGAACTAGCAAACCTATCGCGTAACGCCAGAACAAATTTTGTGGCCCATCCTTTTTCAGTTCATATAAAAAAGTGCAGAACTGTTGCCTTTCAGCATGATTTTTTCAACAGAGTCTCTCATTGATGGAATACCTTACCCTCATGGGTTTTCCCTGATAGCTTTAATACTCAAAATTTCAAAGTTAACGTCCATAAGTTTCTTAAAGAAACTGAATAAATATTCAAACTTAATCCCAATCTCTAGTTGGGCATGGTATCTTCGGATATTCAGAGACGTTAATTTATAATTTATTATAATTAACACTAAACATGCCTAATTTTGAATTTAAAAAAAACCGTTTTTGAATTATTGTCAAAAAAGTCCTATTTTTTGTGTTAACACCTCTCAACCCCTAAATTTCGTCGTTGATTAACAGAATTGAGTCGTTCCAGCTACCATAAACAGCTAAGGATAACATTTAACCTAAAGTAATTTTTTTTTATATCATTTCGATCAATTTAGATGAGATTGACATTTACTATTGATATTTACGATGAACCATTTATTTTTTATGTGTCTATGGTCTAGCAATATAAACCCTTTACAACACAACTTTATGTTAATTATTTTGATATTGTTTTCTTTACATTCACAGAACCCTTGACGAGGGAATTTTATTCGCATTTGTCTGACTTTTTTACACTAAACTCTCGATTTTGTTAGTTACACTTTAAGTATTGTTGTGTTAAACATTAAACAGTAATGGCTATTTTGTGTATTTACACGGTTTCCATTACATCGTTCTTACTCGAGTTCGTCACCCTTTCTCGTCCCACCAGATATTAAAATTAAAAACAATAAATTTTTAATTCAGACAAATCAATAATGTACCTTTATTTCTCTCAAATTTAATTTATATTTTTTGAAAATATCAAGAAATTAAAAACTAATTAAACTACTTTTAACCGATATATAATTAGATAATAATATTATTCTATTTAAAATTAATTTAATTTTGTTTATTATTTAATTTATGTGCAAGTTTAAAATGTAATATGTTATTAATTTATTAGGGATTTAATAGGGAATATAAATATATATATATATATATATATATATATATATATATATATATATATATATATATATATATATATATATATATATATATATATATATATATATATATATATATATATATATATATATATATATATATATATATATATATATATATATATATATATATATATATATATATATATATATATATATATATATATATATATATATATATATATATATATATATATATATATATATATATATATATATATATATATACATATGTATGAATACATAAATAATGTTTGTGTATATTTGTACTGAGCTTGTATTTATCGAAGACATACAAATATTTGCAGTGGTTCTGTTTGGTAATTGTGATTTAAAAATGTTTATTATTGTATTGGTTTTTGTGTGATTTATCATGGTAACAGAACGTACCAATTAAATACATATTTTTTTTCAATCAATTTTTAATAAAAATTTTTGATAATTCTATGTCTTAAATAGTTATAACTAGTTTGATTTAATTCTAGTATAACGTTTTTTTATATTTATAATATTTCATAAATCCAACGTATTCGAAATATTGGGCTTATGGTAACACAATATGTATTTGGTTTTTTGTTATAAGTACTTACTTCCATAGTTTAATTTTATTTATTTTTTAAAATCATTGTAACTTTTGTTATTCTATTTAGAATTTTTTTTATAATTATTGTTTAAAATAATTTTTAATAAGTTAATTTATGCAGGAAGCCAACGTAATGTTTGAATTTATAATCGTTTGTGTTAAGTTTAAGATGAAAAATATTTTTGTTTTTGTATATTACTGGGAAAGTAGGAGGATATCAGCTAAGTTGTAAAAGTTAGGGAAATTAGTTTTCTCGTTTCACTTTCTTATACTATCCTTCTTGATAAGTTAATCCAAAGCGTTTGTGTTTCATCCTTAAAAACTATATTACATAATTTACAAATTTCAAATTTATTTTTGCAACTGTTCAAGAATAAGTGTTGTACTTATCCCATACTGATAGATTGAGTAATGTTTACAAGCATTATACCATCAGGAAGTGTAAGTGTAATCCAAAAAGTACCGATCTACTGATATTCTGCTGAATTAATTTCAATCGGGTCAACGTAAATTAAAGCAGCATAATTTAGAGTATTCTAAATATGTGTTTCCGAAATATTTACGTAGTTGATCAATTGTTATTCTTTATAAAATTAAGTCATTTATTATTGTAAAATGAAAGAAACATGTAATTTACATTAATGTCTTGATAGATTTAAAATAAATAATCATTCCACCATATATTCTGAAAAACATTTTGGTCCTTCGAGCCGGATAAAATGTCTATTTTGCCGATGGAGGTTTAAACTTTAAAATATATCAAACATTCATGTAAAGTACTTTTTACAAACACGACGAACGCCAATAATCCAAATGTTTTATCTAAATTAACTTGTTAGAGCTAGAGGTCTTGCATGTAAATTTCGATACTGTTCGGTTCTTATCCAAATTCGTTAAAATAATGTACTGATGGCAAAAGCATTTGATGAGTTAGATCAAAGGAAATTATATTATTCAAACGACCGCTAACACGTATAAAAAAATTTTAACAAAACGTTTTAGAGCAAAAAATTGACTGATATTTTGCCGACGTTACGGTTTTTTCTTGATAAACGAATGTTCAGTGGTGAAATTCGTAGTGATTTGTTATGATTTAACTACAATAAAATACGATCATTAATCACTAATCAGTGGTTCGTTAACTTCTAATAAGATAATTAATTTGGATAATTCGGGAACACCGAGCTTAGTAGCTGAAGTTTGATAAACCAGCCAAGTTTTTTTGTTGTTCAAATAAAGATGATGGACCAAGTGGGCGCATATTCACACAAAGAAATATCTATGAGATCTTCAATATATGAAAAAAAAAATACAGGTACGCATAAGTGTAGTGAATCAAAAACTGTGCTATTTGGGACAACCCAAAATGTTGTATGAAGATTAGGAAAACAATGGACCGATTCTAAAATGATATCGTCAAAAGACGAGTTGCAGTGGTGACGTGTAATCAATGTACTGCTAAGAGCAGAGTGGATAGCGATGGATAATTATTTAGTAACATGTACTTTACTAATATTTTAATATTTAACGATTGAGCATTGCTTTTCACGAAAAAAAGCGAAAACTTATTCAAATCACAAACTCATATACTTCGATAGGTTGAAACTAGAAGAAAAATTTGATACAACACACATGAGTGATATTACAGGGTAAAATAAAAACGTAAGACTAAAAATAATGTTGCATCAAGTCGTAAAAGAGATTATTGAGATCACAGTTAAATAGAGTAAACATGATTTTACTGCTGAAATGACTCAACAAAATGCTTTTAGAATCACACCAGCATCAGCAATGGAGATCTATGTCCCACTCTCTTCGTTGCAACTACACGTTAGAACTGTAGCAGCAGCAAGGGTTCACATATTGCAACTGCTTAAAATACCATAGACAGATTCCATAGGCAGGATTAAGAGCTATATACAACAAATATCACACAATGCTAGCCTCTGTTACACGGATGGCTTCTGATTCAAAATAAGCATTAGTGTTGGGATGTTGGTTGTCAGAACTAAACGGACTATAGTTATGTATGCTCTTCAACAGTATTTCACGGCAAACGTTAGCCACTAGTAACTGTGATATTCTATACAAAAACACAGATACAGACATCTTGTCTGACCATCACTTGATTGGCTCTGAATTCGACGCGCTTCAAATTAAAATTAGTATAGAAATCCTAGCAAATCTACAAAAAATTGGAGTAACCAATTTTATCAAACTTTGTGTGTATCTGGCCTGGTGTGTACAACTTCCTCATCTTCTCTCTAAAATCAGTTGATCTAGAAATAGAGTATCTGAATATGACATTTTTTGCAACTGAACATTATTTGCAACTGCTATAACCTTGAATGGCGCAGCCTAATCATAACTACTAACTTCAGTTTACTTTTTGATTTTGATCATACTCCTCGTTTTTACACTTTTAATTCATACATTGCTCTCCTCGCATCTTTAAAAATAGTTTTCAAGAATCGTGTACGGGAACCGTGTACCAAAGACTATCTTCTTTGCCGCTTTTCTCCCTAGTTTAATTTTTTTTTTGAAATTTTAAAGTTTTTGACATCGTTATAGAAAAGTGTTGTACGCAATTCGCTCAAATGTTTTTACCACTCACTCTATGCACTAGCTGCATAACTAATTATTT
>OY856186.1:83559173-83696075 GCA_963693315.1 Diogma glabrata | reverse complement strand
CGTGAACACCATGACTACCATGACCACCGTGACCACCATAACCACCATGACCACTATGACTACCATGACCACCATGACCGCCATGACCATCATGACCACCGTGAACACCATGACCACCATGACCACCGTGACCACCATAACCACCATGACCACTATGACCACCATGACCACCATTAACCATGACCACCATGACCACCGTGAACACCATTACCACTATGACCACCATGACCACTATTACCACCATGACTACCATGACCACCATGGCCACCATGACCACAATGACCACCATGACCACCATCTACAATCGATACATCCAACTCATATAACATGTAGTACATTACTAAATAAATAACGGTGCATGCACAATGTATGAGGTTTTTCCTCATGAGATTTTGGCAACTTTTTATTATTATTTTTTAATAAGAAATACAAACAACGTAACCGAAAATTGTGACGATTTTTTTAAATTTTATACTGCTTTAAAATTTCTCTCATACGCCGATAAAGAAGTTTCACTTCAAAAATTATTGACAAAAAGTTGTGTTGTAAATTGTAATGTCCTTATATTTCCAGACTATAGACGCATAAAAAATAAATGTTAAATTGTAAATGTCAATAGAAATTACAATCAAACCTACATTGATCAAAAATGGCAAAAAAAATGTTAATTCAGGTTAAATCTTATGCATAGATGGTTTTGGTAACTTAAGAAAGATTCAAGTACACCAGCTTGTAAATGGATTAAATTTGATTATTTTTTCGGTCAATCAAGTGTTGAAATTTAGTAGGAGAGGCTACATACTAAAAATATTTTTTTTCCAATAACACAAAAACCATACATTGCAAAATTCTAAAAAAACTGTAATGTTTCTTAAATTATGTACTCCTTCATATGACACCCCACTCATTTGGGTCAAAAATGGTTTTTTTACTCTCCCCACACACATCCCCTAAACACACAGAAATATAAATATTTGAGCCTTCGCTATGATTTTCATTCAAAATTTACCAATCTTTCTGTCTCTGTGAATTTTTTCTAATTTTTCCCTCCCTACCCTCGTAGTGGCGTTGCTAGCTTCTGCTCAAAAACTCGGTTTAGTCTGCTAACTTTTATTCATTGCTTATATGCAATTCTTTCTGAGTAGCACAACCAGCACAACTAGAGTATAATACATAACAACCTTTGTTTTTCAGTTTTTTCAAAATAGCGGAGCTAACTTCTGCTTAATATTCTGCTCGAATGCTTTCTGCTCGAAAATATCCTTCTGCTCGAAAAATCGTTTTAGCGTGCCAACTTTGATTCATTGTTGATATGGAATTCCTTTTGAGTGGCACATCCAGCACAACTGTAGCACAATACAGCACAACCTTTCTTCTTTGATATTTGCAAAATGGCGGGGCTAACTTTCATTCGAAAAATTGTTTTAGCGTGGTTTAAATTATTCTGTTGGTGATACGATGTTTTTTCCGTAGCACAACCAGCACAACTATAACACAATACAGCACTTCTTTTGTTTTTAATTTCTTCCAAAATGGCGGGGTTAACCTATTCGAAAAAAATGATGCTAACTTTGTAAAAAAATTCTGTTAGGGCTACGAAATGTTTGTCTAAGCTTCACAACCAGCACAACTCGAGCACAATACAGCACAACCTTTGGTTTTCATTTTTTTCAAAATGTGCGGGGCTAACTTCTGCTCGAAAAGTCGTTTTAGCGTGCCAACTTTTTTTCATTGATAATATGGAACTATTTCTGAGTGGCAGAACCAGCACAACCCTAGCACAATTCAGCACAACCTTTGCTTTTAATTTTTGTCAAAATGATGAGGCTAACTTCAACTCGAAAAATCGTTTTAGCGTGTTTAAATTATTCTGCTGGTGGTACAAATTTGTTCTTGAATAGCACAACTAGCACAACTCTAACACTGTACAGCAGACCCTTTGTTTTTCTTTTTTTCCAAAATGGCGGGGCTAACTTTTACTCGAAAAAATGATTTTAGTGTTATAAAATTTTTCCACTAGGGATATGAAATGTTTTTCTAAATAGCACAACCAGCACAACTCGAGGACAATACAGGACAACTTTTGTTTTTCAGTTTTTTCAAAATGGCGGGCGTTGGAAAATGTCTGTAGTATGCGCTTTGACAAAAACTCAATTTATGTTTCTTGTCTTTTTAATGCAGTACTCAAACCTATAATTCATTTTTCAATCAGATTTACAATTAATTAATTAGTTTGAAATAGTTATCTTACATTAGTTTTTCTTTCACAAATTTTGAAATGTGAGACTTTTCTCGATTGTTAAACCAGCTTTCTTTTATCTTTTGTTTGTTGTGACAATTACTGAATCTCAAATTTAATAGAATTTTTCAATCTCTTTGAGATAATTTAAAACAAGTGCTGATCAAATTTTAATGACTCTAAGTTTCAGGAAAACGTCTTATCTGCTTGGTTGTCAAATTTCAAAAGGAAGAATAAACTATTCAATATTTTAAAGAAAATTTACAAAGCATACTATATTATTTAATTTTGAAAGTTTGTAGAGTTTGTAGAATTCGTAGCCTCGTATGATGGTTGAATTCTATGATTTTTAAAAGGAATTCGATTTATTGCCAGGAGTGGAATCTCGCTTAGTAGTTCAAGTGGAATTCGGCTTCTACGTTGGGTTCAATTATTTGCAACAGTGGGGCTAACTTCTGTTCGAAAAATTGTTTCAGCGTGCCAACTTTTTTCCATTGGTGATATGGCATTCTTTCTGAGTAGCACAACTGTAGCACAATAGAGCACAATCTTTGTGTTTAGTTTTCTTAAAAATGGCGGGGCTAAGTTAGGTGACATGTGTTTTAAGCTGTATTAATTTTAACAATGCAATTAATTGTTTAGTTGAGTTTTGCTTGAAAAATAAACTCCATATTCTGAATCAGCAATTAGTTGATTTTTCAATTAATTTGTCAAATTGAATAGTTTTCGGTTAATTTGAAAACTAGATTGTTAATGGTTTTTAAAAATTTAATGCAAAATACTTTGATATGCTTCGAACCCGACAAATAAACAAAAATACAAAACATAAAGTTTTAAAGTTTTAACTAGAATTTGAAATGCTTGGTTAAATATTTATTTTTCTTTAAAATTGCAGGAATCCATTGAAGATAATCCCTCCAGGGACAGGAGGGCGATGGGCTATAGGAGTAATTGTCTTAACACATTTGGTAGCGTATGACGAGACGGGCGGACCTGGTGCTGTTCTTGCAACTACTATTGCAGCTGTTTCGGCAATATTTTCAGGTATAATATCAACGCGTTCCTCTTTACAGATTCAATATACGAACGTCAAACATTTTATTAACTATAATAATCAATAATTTGGTTTTTTCTTATCATTCTTTAAACGTAGTCAACATAAAACATTGTCTAATGCATATCTAATTATTTAATTGACGTTGCACTATACGCAAAAATTTTATCAATTTTATCACTGATATACAAACTACAATTTTCCAATCGTCATTATAGTAATCGGGATTGTTTTTATTCATATCATAAATTAAATTGTTTGATTAGAAATAAATAAGTTATTTAGTTTTTCTTTTTTTGATGTATTTATTTATTGACAGGGACAATATTAGTTTGTGTAACAAATTTCGATAACTATTTTAATCAACTTCAAGCTGAGGTTTGTTATGTGGTGTTACATATTTGTGATGATCATAGATGCTTGCATCCGATTCCATATATTGCCAGGGTTGATTAAACTACGCTAAAAGTAAAACGAAATTCAATAAAACTTTACGATTGAATTTTAATTTTTCTCTTTTGAAATTGATTGAGTTTTTTAATTTTATTACGTAGTGAAATTGATTTTATTTACATAACGTTTGTTATTTATTTTCTAAGTTTTCACATATTGGTTTTCATGAACATATAATTAGATGTATATATAGAAAATGATTTGCATGTTAATTTGTCTTGATACTTGAAACAAATATTGATGGTAGTTCTAGTTTGATTGTATTTGTAGAATAAAAATGTGCTGAAAATGTTTAAAGCTTAGTGAACTGTCCAATGTTGGTTTACAAATCATTGTTTATTTCTAAGTTTAGATTTCATTGTTTAGATCTAAAATTAAATTAAATTCTAAAACTTGTACACTGTTCTGTTTTTGTTCAAGCAGACATGTAGGGTTTAACTAGACTGAATATCTTAACAATACATTTTTGCTTATTTCGTTCCATTGTAAGACCACATATTTAACAATTACAAAAAGGTTGAATATTGTCATGAAACTCCAACCAATTAACAACATCTATCCTTCTCTTTATTGCTGATTTACTAGTTTTACAAATTTCAATACTTTCTTCGATAGCACTAGAAAACTGATCAATTTTTCTTGTACATTCAATTACAAGCAATCCGAACGACATGAGGATGTGCGCCTTGAGTTTATTCCGACTAACTTCAGTGCGTGGATTCGTTAATTTTATCTTTCACCTTTTACAAATTCTGGATGCACGCGATTGGTTTTGAATAAATAGAAACAAAGGTAGAAAGCAAAGTAGACTCTGATGACGAAAAAATTATTGAAGGACATAGGCCATCACCACGATTACATCAACTATGACTATCACCACATGATTCCTGCCAGATCCAACCTGCCATACTAAATAAATTTAACCACTCATATTAATGACTAAATTATTATTACTAAATGTTGCGAGGAATGCTGCACCGATGATGTTGTAAATGATTTAAATAATTATTGGTGTTTGTATTAGAATTACTCCATTGTCAACTAAATACATAGACAATTGTGGAAAAATAGCTTAAAAAATTGTTGCACCAAAATTATTGTCACTAAAAATTGCATTAAAAAAGTCGTTGCACCGAAATAAGCGATTATTGAATAATATCATACAAAAATTATCGTTGCACAAAACAAATATGAGATTGTTGAACAATCTTATAAAAAATTATCCCTTCTAAAATAAATATTACCGTTGCAAAAACAAATAGGTAATTTTTGTTACAGTTGTTACAGATGTGTGTTACCATGTGTCTACCTGTCTAGGTTTTTGTTATTCTAGCTCTCATAACCCCATATATACAACCAATTGTGTTGTTTTCGAAGACCGCGTGAATAATGGTTTAAGCCATGTTGACTCTCTCACTCTCTCTCTCTCTCTCTGGCGTTTACATCCCATGGAGGGATTTTGCCGTCTGTGCAATCAGCTTCCAATCATCTCCATGACCAGTTGACCCCAGTTTCGATATCCTATATCACGAAGGTCTTGGATGATGTCATCACGCCAGCGTTGTCTAGGTCTTCTTCTTCGACGAACAGCAGCTGGTTGTTGTTGGAACGCTGTTTTTTATAATTCTATCCGATGGAGCCCTTTCTACAGGACCAAACCATCTAATCTGATTGGATTTAATGAATCCGATTACATCGCAGCCTCCAAGAAGCTGTTGATTTCATGATTCATTCGGATTCTATACTGATTTTCAGCAACTTTGCATGGACGATAAATTGTTTGTATGCTTTCCTCTCGAAAGTTGATAAAATTCGGAGGAAGTCAGTGTCCAGCCTTTACTTCCAAATGTAAGCATAGGTCGGATTAATGCTTTGTAAAGGATGAGTTTACATGACCGCGAAAGATGTTTTGATCGCAGAAGTTTTGAGTATGCGTAGCAAACTCTGTCGGGCTTTGATATCTGCCTGCATGTTATTTGAAGTTGTTATTACAGACCCGAGGTATTTGAAGTTTTCCACGCGTTCCACGCGTTCCACGCGTTCCACTTCATAGTCGCCAGTATCCAGATTTCCGGGAGGTATGTTCTTAGATGTTGTTAACACTTTAGTTTTGCCGATGTTGATGCATAATCCAAGTCGTTTAGCATTTCTTTCAAGTTGAGAGAGTCTATCCTTGATATCGCTTGTTCTACGTCCGAAAAGCACAATATCGTCTGCGTAGCCAAGAACTTGACTAGATTTGTTATATATGCAGTTATGTGTCTCAATTCGGCTTTTTCTTATCGCGTGCCAAATTAAATAGTACGGGCGCGAGTGCATCACCTTGTCGAACACCTGATGTTATATCGAAAGGATCAGAAACTGACCCTTCGATTACTATTCTACAATTTGATCCCGATGTTGTGAGTTTGCACAGAGAAACAAGTTTCTCTGGGATATCAAGACATATGAGTGCAGACCAAAGGTTTTCGTGGATGATACTATCATATGCTTGCTTGAAATCAACGTAGATCTGGTGCATGCTGATGTTGTACTCCCAACATTTTTCCAGAATCATCCTTAAGGTAAAACATTGATCTGTGGTTGAGCGGTTGGGACGAAAACCACACTGATAGCCACCGATGATAGATCCGGCGAACGAAATGAGTTGAGCAAGTACGACATTAGTTAGTATTTTATCTGCAGTGATCAACAGTGCGGTGCCACTACAATTCGCACACTTTAGACGGTCACCTTTCTTATGTAGCGGAACAATGAGAGCTGTTTTCCATTCAGCAGGTAGTTCTTCTTGGTCCCAGATTGCAAGAATCAGATCATATATACGTGAGACCAGAGCTGCTCCTCCATTTTTCAAAAGTTCTGCGGGAATTCCATCGAAACCTGGTGATTTGCCATTTTTCAGTATCTTAATGGCAGCTTTTACTTCTTCTATTGCTGGGTAAGGGACAAAAATCTTCTCAGTTGATGGAGCAATTGCTCGAATAGGATGAACTTCATTCGTCCTATTCAGTAGGTCTTGAAAGTGGGATCGTCACACTGCCAGCACATCACGTTCACTTGTTGTAAGCTCATTATTTTCATTTTTGATGGCTGTAGATCTTGGGTGGAAATCTTTTGTCAGATTCCGTGCATTGGAAAAGCACTCTGAATTGGAAAAGCACTCTGAATTTCCGTTGGCCGCATTTTAGTCGATGTTTTCGACGCAGCTCTTCATGTGTTCGCGTTTCTTTTTACGTAGAAGTTTTGCTGAGGCTTTCCTGGCGCATAGATAATCAGCTTGGGAACTTCGGGTGTTCCTTGCTAACCATTTTTCTCGCAGTTTTTGTTTATGCTCAACGGATTGGCGGCATTCATCGTCAAACCATTCGTTGTGTGATTTCGGTGGTCGTTTTCCGATTGTAGGATGTTTAAATGCTTCGACATTCCAGCGCACGGTCTTTTTTGCTTGTCTGTTAAATGTAGATGATAATTTGCACTTGTAAAGATCACAAGTATATGATCGGTGTCCATATCAGCACCTCTGTTAATCGAGCGTCAGTTATACATGTAGAGTGTCTCTTAAAGATCATGACGTGAGCGGTTTGATTTTCCGTTCTTCCGTCATTTGATTTCCACGTTGCCTTGTGAATTCTCTTGTGAGGGAAGAAAATGCTGGAAATTACTAGAACATACATCATAGCCAGCTCAGCTGTGCAAAAACCGTTATTGTTGCTGTTATGATGCAAGCTGTTAGGGCCGATATGTGTTTTAAGTTCTGCAATCCTACCAATTTGAGCATTATAGTCACCTACCACAATTTTTATATCGTGCCGCGGGATGTTATTGATGACTTCTTCGAGTTCTAGGAAGGACAGGTCTTCAATATCATTTGATTTATCTTCAGTAGGTGCATGAACATTGACGATCGTTACATTGAATGTTTGCGTGCGGATTCTCAGTGTGCATGACCGCAAATTAATTGGGCAGAAGTCGATAACATGCTGATTCACGCGACGGTGTATAAGAAAGCCAACTCCAAATTCTCTTCCGTTTTGATGACCGCAATAATAAAGAGTGTATCCTTTCGCTGTTTCATGGATTCCACTACCTGGCCATCTTAGTTCTTGTAATGCCACTATATCCAGTGTGTAGCTATCGACTTGTTCTGTGAGTTTTAGAAGATCTCCTGGACTTCTAAGGCTTAGCACATTCCAGGTTCTAATTTTTAAATCGTAGTCCGAGTACAGTTTCTGAGGTCGTTCCAATAATGAATCCGAGATATTCCGAGGCCTGTGTACAGAATTCATGACAATAATTTTTTTACGGTAATGGGGTGTTAGCTCTTCGCCTAACCCAAATTTTCGTGAATGGTTTCGTTCTGCATCTTAAAGTCACCAGAAACAACCTTTTTACATGTTTATATAGCGAACCGCTTGATCCAAGACAAACACCCACTGCAAGCCGCCCCTAACATGGAGAACAGACGCTTGAGTTGCACTGGTTTTATGGCGCCAATGACTAGCCATGGGACAGAATCATTGAGTATAAGCAGTATTTACTCTGCCCCTCTCAACTACACCAACCTAGTTCTGTTAGCGTTACCCAGGTAGCACTGCGTGGACGTAAAATTTCGGATTTTCGATACCCATGTTGACTCCAATATCTAAAAAGACACAGACAGTAATTTTCAAATCTTAGATTCCAAGTTTTGGAATTAATTTCACCTTTGCTTTCTTTTATGGTTCTGGAACATGCTCAAGTGACAATCTAGTTATCTAGAGGTTAACCCTTTGCAATAAGCTGGTCTTCCATTTTACGCCTCATAAGCCGAGTGTTAACCTAGTTGTAGTACGCTGGACTATAAATTCGAAGGACTCAGGTTCGCATACCATCTACGTCAACTAAAATAGCTGATAAGTTGTAAAAAAACTGTGCACTGGTCACTTATATAAAACTAAATCGATTAAATTAAGTCTTCAAATGAATAAAGTAAATTGTTGAAATCAATACAGGTAAAGGACACTTGTTGACAGTCTACGTTCCCATATAGAACACATTCTGCCAATAAAAAGGTTTTAGATGCCTAGTGTAAGAGCTCTTGCTGTCTTTTGCAGTAATGGTTGTTTTTGACACTTCGTTCTTTACGATCTGTAGAGAAAGTGAACCCCTACAACGTCCCGCTGCTTTTAATGTTACTGTTAACAATGTTCGTCTCACACTTTGTGTGCAAATTTTAACAGAATTATTAAAAACGGATTAAGAACTTCTTGAAGTTCTTCTTCGTCAGATACCAAAATTGAAAATTTCAACGTTTCAAATAAACAGAAAATAATGCAATTTTCGGGTGAAACTGTCAAAACCTTTTTAAAAGCACTTGATCAAATCTTTAGTTGTTGTTATTCATAAAAGTCCCTAGCATCAACACTAAGCACAAACAATTTTGTGGAGGATGAAACTGAGAAGTCATTATCCACTAAAACATAACCTGGTTTGAGTGAATCGCACCAGCGGTTAATTATTCTCTATAAAATGGTCATCTACTCCTACACGTGGTCAAAAGATTTCAAATCCCCAATAGACTAAGAACTCGAATCACGAATGAAAATCCTAGCAGAATCTTCAGATCTAGAGTGTCCTTGAAATTACTAAATTGAAAGAAAAAATGTATCATTCGGTTAGAACAGTTTGTTTTTGAAGATAAGACAACCGAATTTGAGGTTATTGTGACAGGAAAAATTGGGTTGGCACAAAAAAGGTTGTAGTAACCGAATTTTTTCTTTCAGTGTTTAACAAGAAATTGCTTGCTTAACATTTCCAAATCTTATAGATAGATTTACTACGACTTCCACACCATACTCCTCAACTACCTTTGGTAGAGGTGTAGCAACAATTTTTTAACGTTAAAAAAGCTAAACCTTCTTCAACGCAGCCTTTTCCAAAGTGGATGTTGCCTGAGGCATTTTTTATCAGCTCAAACAGTGCACAAAAACTAGCTGTAGTACGTTATACGCTTCAATACCAAACCTACAAATCAATTCGGCGATAATTGTAACCCGAATTTCAAGCACAGGTCAAAAACTGTGAGTATCACTTAACATTATTCCTCGTGAAAAGCAATGGTAAGGTAAGAGCTTGTATTTTAGCAAAAAATAACTTAAGTATATTCTCATTGTCCAACTATAGCGGCAAGGACATGATTTCTTTCAGCATAAAAATCTACCAAAATTTGGTTTCCTTTGAATTATCATATTTGGCGCATGATTATCAAGGAACAACTGCCTTAAAATTGCTGTCTTCTACGAACACGGACTCATACAAAATTGATTAAATTCATGGATGTCAACGTCCATCATGTTATTTGGGGAAGCTCAGACACCAAAACCAAGGAAAGGGCAAAGTCAATGTTTAATTTTCGGTTAATCAATAATTTTTACTGTATTGTAATGGTTACAACTCAAATTCCGTTACCAGAAATTGATAAGAAGTGACAGACATGGCTTTTGTTTCTGAATCATTATATGTGGCAAATGGCTTTTTCAGACCACTGTCAACTATAGTTTTCTATAGCTATCCAGTTTGTCAACCTTAAAGAACAGCACAAAGTTGAATTCTTAGCACGAAAGGGAAGTTTTTAATGCAACATTATCTCAAACAGGATTGAAACCCAACAGACTCCCGAGCAGTATTAGTAGAAAACCTTTCTACTATGTTTAATAGGTCTCTAAAAATTGCGTGTCTTCCAAATAAATCCAGAGAAAAGCAAAAACCTCCATTATAGAGTGGATGATGCCGCGCTGAAGCTTGTTTATTGTACCTTACGATATAAATGTTTTATTTAAAGAAGTAGGGAAGGGGCACTCATAAAAAAAAGATAGGAATCCCTTTATTGTCTTTCGACTTGCGATTATAATGCCTACTTACCTAAACCCAACACCCCCTTTTCTTCATCTTATCAAGGAACTATCGTCCAGCATTAATTCATGGGCAAAGTAAAGCCACAATGGTAACTCCATTGATTATACCCTTCAGTTTTTGTTCGGTTTCTTAATTACCTTAGTGTGTAACTGACTTTCTCCCTTACACATCGTTTTTGTTTTGTGCATTAAATACAATTCACTCCCAGAACCGAAATGTTTTTGTAGAACCTCGACCATTTATTTCCTCTCTTGTTCATAACTTGGACAATAGAACCATCTTTTGGACAATAGAACCATCTTTCTTTTATTTCTTGTTCTGTTATGCAAGTTTGACAGTTTGAAAAGTACTTAAATTTAAACCTATAAAGAAAAGAAGATCCCTATCCCGTCAGAAACTGATTGGTATAGTAATGTTCCTCTTCATGCTTCCTGTTTGGGAAATTTACTACATCCAAAATCAATCTAAACGTTCACAGTCCTTTTTCAAACTACATACTCCTATTTGTGTTACCAATTAGGAAAATAATCCACCCACGTATGCTTATGATTTTCTGCTCCTGTAATTATACCTTTACCCATGTATATTTTTTGACACTCCTTGTTTAATATATCAATCGTTATCATCCCTTAAAAGTACAAGTTATTTGCAATGCGATAAGTCGGTATACCGATGCCGCCTGTACAACTGAAATTCCAGTAATTTAAAATTGGAATTTTTTACTTCGGCCCAAATCGCTCGATACAACACAATCGATAGTACTACTCTTGCCAGCACCATTCGACTTCAACTATTTTTAATTATTCTTTTAACAAAAATCCAGCATATATCATTATTCCCAAATATTTGATAGCTGTGAGATACTTTCTTGCTCACCAAGATTTAACGTAATGGCTTCACATTTTTCCTACTAGTTATAAGAACGAGTTTTGGTTTTAGTCTTGGCTTTGGTTTTGTTTCTTGTTCCATTGTTCTGTCTCAAATGCGTACATATTGGTTAATCTGTGCTGGATTGGGGGACGTTCATTCTCGTATCCACATGACTGTTGCTAGTTGGAGTTTAAAATATCTAGGCGCGCAGTCTTACAGACAACCTCAGCATACATCCAGCACAAGTGGTTACGGTAAATCACGGCTCGGTACGGTATAGTTGAAGAATAAGTGCGATAGATGTCAAATTTTATGTGATGAGTCAAACTGCTTTGAAATAAAATTTCGCCCATCTTCAAAGGATGCTCAAATTTCATATAATCATATTGGGACCTTGTCATAGTGACTTTAGGGGTAACAGGGCACATCACATTTTTAGGTAAACTGGATTTTTTACCAGCCACATAAGCATAAGGCTGGTTGCTTGTCGCTCTTAAAGAATTAATTTATAATCGCTACCAGCATAACTGATACCAAGCCGTTGAACGTTCCGTTGGTAAATATAATCACCGACCATTTTTTCCTTGTAGATAACGCAAAACAACTTGGTCTTTCGATCAATGACTTTGCAGACCTTTGACAATTATTAAGCTCTTCCATTATCGACTATCGTTGTATCTCAAATAATAAAGATTGCTATGGGTCTACAGACACCATATTCATAATTTTTTAAGCTATATTTTTTTAATCATTTTTGTTTCGATATGATATACTTACTTTTTGAGTAACTCATGAAAAACCGTCTGAAAACGTGGTTTTGATTGAAAAATCGACATTTTCACTCGCTAATAAGTCGAAAAGTATTAACTTTCAGAGAAAATATTCGATAACAAAAAATGCTTAGAATTAGTCAATCTATCTATTTCTTGACTTATTTTGAATGAAACATTTTTCACCCCCGATAAGGGGTAAATAGTTAAATTAAAAAAGCACCTTTTTTTCACGAAAACGCAAATTGATATAGATATTAGTGATAGATTAGTTAATTACGGATTGTACATCAAAGAAATAATTTTTTATAGACCACTGAAGAGGAGGGCAAACAACCCTCGAAATATATGTAAGTAAGAATATAAATAACATAATTGTTTTGATCTAAGGCTTGTGAGTGTTTTTATTTATTTACAGTATATATAATACATCATTAGATCAGTTTTATGGTACCTAACATTATCATAAACAACAACTATACACATAATTTGACTGAAGCATAAAATAGTCAACTAACATGTTAGTAAATTTCTACAGTGAATTGGAACAAGAATACGGCATAACATGCAGGAAGACATGCAAAAGATACCATAACAACCATAATTCAATAAATAGAAATAATAGAACAAAATTTTTTTTACTAAAATGCCGCAAAGAGAGAATCATCCCAACTTTTATACAGGACAGAACCAAGAATTTAATGAACAACAACACTAACCAGATGCTTAGATGGAAGACAAAAAAATTAATAGAAATAACTAACAAAAAGATATTAAACATGGAAATAATGAACATAATTAAGACAATCAATTGTTTAATGATAAAATCAAAACACATACACACTAAAATGTATCGTTTGGCCCCACAAAATGTCATTAACAGATTTATACATAATATTAGAAGCCCGAGAGTAAACAGCCACCAACAAGCAGTGGATAAGTTAAACAACAAATTTGAGAGACTAACACTGTCACAAACACCCAGACTAACGTATAACAAAGAATGGCTAAAAATTTTGACTGATATACATATACCGGATGAAGTGCAAATGATTCTGGCCCTAGGTCCGTAATTTGCAATAACACAATCAAATAAAGAAATACCAATAAGCAGAATAATCACAGATGTAGAAGACATAATTATGACCATGGAACCACCAGAGAACCGCAATGTCATCAGAGGCAAAGCGACCAATATTATATCGAATCACATGTACAAAAATAGATACATGAATCGTCAAAAAAAAGTAATACACAATGCATACCATTCCACAAAGGTTTTTCTAAAGAATCACCCCGAAATAACTATAACTTCTGCAGATAAAGGCCACGTCACAATAGCTATGGACACAATCGCATACAACAACATGCTACTCAACCATTTTGAAGATAACAACAATTACCGGAAATTAACAAAAGATCCAACAATGCTAATACAAAACAAAAACAATAGTTTAGTTGCAAACCTAAGAAAACAAGGACATATTGACAACAAAATAAAGAAATAATTGTTAACCTATACAGCCAAAGCACCGAGACTACGAGCCACACCAAAAATACATAAACCAGGAACAAGGATAATCATAAATTCACAAGACAGTCCAACATACAACATGGCAAAGTATCTCAATAAAATCTTAACAAAAGCGATACCGGAAAACATATACAACATTAATAATGCATTCAAGCTAAAAGAAACACTAGATACCATCAACATACCAACAAATGACATAATGGTTTCGTTTGACGTTGTAGCGATGTACGAAAAGATACCAATTGCATTAGTTCGGAAAGCGGTTGAAAGGAGATGGGTTGATATACAAAAAGTCACAACTATACCACGCAATATCTTTAACGAAATGATAACACTATGTATAAATGAGGGCAACTATTTAATGTTCCAACAGAAATATTATGGACAAAACAATGGATTAACAATAGGAGGGGCAGTTTCAGGAATACTAGCTGATTTTGTTATCACTGACATACTCAACAATGCAATAAACGAAGCAGGTTTTAGTCCAACTCTTATGATAAAATATGTAGATGACATGTTGGCTATAATACCAAGAGAAGAAATAGAGAATTTTTATAATTTCCTAAACACACAACATGAAGATATAAAATTAACCTACGAAGTTGAAAACATGAACGAAATTGCTTACCTCGACATGTTAATAATAAGAAACCAAGATGGACAGGTAGTAACTAAACATTACCAAAAAACGACTGCGAAAAACAGATTACTTCACTTTCATTCCGAACACCCGAACAACCAGAAAAACAACATGGCATATGGCACAATTCATCGCATGCTATCTGTAACGTCCAACCAATATAAAAAAGAAATCATTGAAAAAATATATAAGATACTTCGCATGAATGGATATCTAAACAAAACCACCAAAAGAATGATACAAAAATATGAAAACATGAGGACCACCAATAGCAATCCCACAACACAAAACATCAAATATAAAAGTTTAACATACTCCAAGCAATTATCAGAAAACTTAACTAGGTTATTCACACATAATGACGGAAAAATCAAAATAGCGCATAAACCCAGCAGGACGATCAACAAAATCATTGCAACAAATTATGAAAAAGCAAAAACTATGGACCAGTATGGCGTGATATATGTATTTGATTGTAAAGACTGTGATGGCAGATATTTTGGACAGACAGGACAGAAACTTGGTAACAGAATCAAACAACACAAGAACGATGTAAAAACTAACACAATAAGAACAAACAACACAGCAGCATACAAACATACGAAAGAGCTAGGACACAAATTGGATTATGACAACACCTTAATTATAACTAAGGAGGAAAATTGGAAAAAGCGGCTTACATTGGAATCATTAGCAATACACATAAATAGGAATAAATCAATAAATCTAAAATCAGACATTGACTCACTCCACCCATCATACACGCACATATGTAGACACATAGGGAAGAAATTATAATTCATACAGCCTGGATCCCAACCAATGATATAATATAAAATATAATTACACAGCCTTGATCCCAACCAACGATATAATTTAAAATAATTGAACAAACAATTGATAGCTTAATATAAGTTAATTAACCAAATTACAATCGATTTCGAGATCACAATAAAACATCAACTCATACAACACAACATTTTATACATAAAAAACAGATAAGCAAATCAGAAATTACGTTCATTAAATTGGAGGGAATGACATTCCACATAATATTTATTCATTTATTTAAAGTTTATTTAAAATTATTTAAAAATTAATCAATGTTAGAAAAATTATTTTAAAACTGTGTAGCATTAATTATTTTAATTCGTTCAATGTTAATTTTAATATATATATGGTGTCTTTTCATGCACGAATTCAGTTATGTAAAATATTAGAACCAGTTAAATGTCATAAACATAATAGTAAGTAGTAGTATAATTAGTTAATTACGGATTGTACATCAAAGAAATAATTTTTTATAGACCACTGAAGAGGAGGGCAAACAACCCTCGAAATATATAGAAGTAAGAATATAAATAACATAATTGTTTTGATCTAAGGCTTGTGAGTGTTTTTATTAAACAAAAACAATCATCCGACAGTATATATATGATATAGATATATTTCTCACACACTTTTTAACACGTAACAAAAAAATCATCGGTCAGAGAATTTTTTCGGAAGTAAAAATCTAATATGACTCTCCTACTATGTTAAGTCGGAGAGTATCAGTTATCTAGATACACCGATTGAAATAGAACTATTTGACAGAGTTCCATTCTGGGCGATCCTAGGGATAGTACGTGTTAAACCAGAATCTAACATAGTGAAATAAGGTGTTATAAACAGGTTTCTGTTTATACCGGGGTTTTAACAATTACAAAAAAAATCAACACATCTTGAAACTTGTTGATTTTCAGAACAAAAAAACTTATCAATCATAAACATATTTTCAATATTTTTATTTTCTATTTTATTTTAATTAAATATTTATTTACAACAGCCAATTTAACAATAGTTTTCACAAAATATATATTTAGTTTTGATTTTAAACCAAATAATACTATCATTTATAGCTAATAATATTTTTTATCAAAATTTATGAAAAAAAAAAATCAAATGCAAAATTTATGTAAGTATCTGTTCCGATACCAAACAAGAACTTAATTTTACATATCAATATTAACTTGTTGAAAATTAAAACTTAACTAAATTATAATTGAAATCGTTTTTATACAACGACTTTTTATTTTTAAAAAGGCTTTCTATTCATCTGTCATTGCGTTTCCGTCTCATTTAAAAAAAACATTACCATACATTGTAGATCCGCCGTATAAAAAAATCATCAAATGAAACAGACAGAGAAATATCATTAACACAAACCGTTCAACTTAATCAAATCATAACAATAAAGTCCCTCAAAAATCAATCATTTATTATTAATAGAATATTTTTTATTCAAACTCTACAAAAAAAATACCCTATCACTATGATCCCTTAAATTGTTATTTACATAAAAATAATGTTCCATTTAACACGAAATCGTAGGCACTAGTTTTATTAGTGAACAACCTCACATCACATTACATATATCAATTTCAAAATTGCTTAAAATAAAATATGTTTTGTTCCTTTTCAGGTATCTGTAAATCAGGCTTAAAAAATATTCAAATTCCATATCTACGCACAACACATCGATTTGATTTTTTATGCTTATTTTTGGCTATGTGGATGGATATCTTATCACTTTTATCAGCCTGTGGTATTCTAGCAAGAACGCTAAGTACATGTTTAGATGCAATGACAGGAGGATCAGCTCGTATAAACTTACTAGGTAAAAACAGCATAAACATTTAAAATTGGAAACTGAATATTTTAAATGTTTTATAATTTCAGGACGTAATTCTCCTACAAATGAGCCATGGCCCGATGTATTAGGTGTGGCTGTAATATTTTTAGTAACTGGAATGTTTATGTTAGGTCTAGAAAATACAAAAATTTTTAGTTTCTTAATGGTTGCTGGTGTATTGGGAGTATCTGGCATTTTATCCATAACGACATGGTTACGAGGAACTTCGGATTCTTGGAGTAAATCGTTAGTTCCAGCTGGGTTATCATCGGTAAATTATTAACGTTTTAGTTAAATCCAGCTGATTTTGGTCATTGTCTTTTTTTTAGGTAATAGCAAGTGCTGCATTTTTATCATTTGCATTTCCGTGTGAGTTTCCGTCCAATGGAAATTACAAAAAATTAAACGGATTTTTAATTATTTTTGTAGTTTTTCTATCGAATGTATTAACAGCAGGATGTTTGTCAACGTTGTTTGAATTTAAGTAAGTATAATCTATTCTAAGCTAAACCCTATAATTTTACACAACTAATTTAAACGTTTTAATTATTACAGGTTGGTCAAAGAATATTTTGCCGTTCCAATACTAACGATATTTGAATCAACAAATTTTGAAAAAGTTAAACCAGCAATAGTCTGCTTATTAGTTTTAGGTTGTTCTGGTTCATTGCTCGAACTTTTTCCTGAAATGTTTAGCTTATTTGTTAAACTAACAACAAGTGATTGGAAGATTTTAGCAAAACAAATAGGATATGAAAATCGTGAAAGTGGGAGCCCTGTTCTAGCAGTTTTTATAGCTGGAAGTCTATGTGCAATGTTAGCATTTGCATGTCCTCTTGAAATTCTAACATATATTTTAGGTGGAAGTTTTCTAACTGGTTCTATTTTAAGAGGACTATATTTATTTTATTCACCATATCGACCGAAATATGTTCACCAACAAAGTGATTCATCATTAGCTTATAGTCGACTTAATCCTGGTCATTTGACACAATCAACAACGGCAGTTTCACGATTAAAAGGAACACTGCAGTTTTTCAATAGGTCTAGTCAATCCGTAAACCAGATTGTTAAAAATATACCAAAATCTAAATCAAAGGTGAATAAAAAACAAAAAGATGAAGAGGTGGAAAGAGAATGGTTATTATTAGGTGAACCACCATCCCCAAAAAGTGCGACTAACAAACCACAAAACGATATTGAATCTAGTATATTATCGGATAATGAACCTACACAATCTGATATGGAGGGCATCGGATCAATAAAAGAAGATAACACTGATACCGATAGTTCAACCGATATTGACGCAATTGTTGATGAATATCGTCAAAAAGTAAAAGTATCAACAGCTGGACCTATGGAAAATATTGTACGAATACCAACTAATGTGACGTGGAGATTTGCTATCTGTGGTGTTATTTTGGTTATGTGTGGAATTGGAATAGCAATTTTTGGAATATTTATGGAATCAAATTTTTTGATTATCTGTGGAACGAGTGCAGATTTTATTATTAGCGTTTTGTTGATTTGGATCCCAAAATATCAGAACTCACACTATTCTCCATCATCGTTGACATGTGTTATGTCAGTTTTTATTAGTTGTATTTTACTAAGTTTTTCGTTAAAGGTTTCATGGCCGGCTGTAGTGTTTTGGTTCGTGTCAGGTATGAACTTTTCTTAAAAACGTTTCACAGTTATGATTACAATTTCAATAAGAAAATTTCGTTTCAGGACTAATTTTATTTATTCGTTGTGATCGTATTTGTTGTTCGTGCTTAGACAAACATCCAGTTGCAACCCAAAATCTTATACCAAATGTTTCATCGAAACTAGCAACCATTCGTGTACCAACCTCTCATAATGGTTCAATTTTAACAAGTCGACTATCTGGGCATAGATGACAATTAGACTCATCGGAAAGTGATCTATTCAATGAAGAAACAACAGAAGAATGGACTGATTAGCTTAGCAATGCAAACATAGAGAAAAAAAATAAATCAAATTTTAAATCTTTTTCAATTAAAACTAGGAACAAACGATGACATTAATCTAAGATTTGTTATGTAAATATTTGTATTCTTGTACAAGAAAAAGCTAATTTGCTTGAAAAAATTTTTGAATCATGTAACTAGAAATGCTACGAAAAATATTTTTCATTACAACTATCTATGTAATTTTAACTATTTAATTATTAAATAAGAATTTATTGTAATTGAGGATACATATATTTTTACATTGTATCATATTATTAATTGTTAACATTAAATTAATTGTCAACTCTGTGCGAGTTGTACATTTACTTTTTCTCCGACCAAATTAGCTATGTGATTTTCCAAATAGTTTCATATAATAATTTCTAAGTAATCATAGCAATCTAGTGATTCATTGTGTTTTGTTAAAACGAGAGCGATGGGTGATAAATGTAAATATTTTAAAGCTTAAATCAAATTAATATTTTATTTTATTTTACAAATAAATCTAAATATAATTAAACATTTCAATTTAATGTTTGTTAAATCATTTTACTGTAATAATATTTTTGATTGTTTGATTTGTATTGATGTTTAAGTAGGAGAATTGAGATGATGTTTTCTGTCGATCTGAAACAAACGCCTAAACTGAGTGTAAGCGAACTTTGCTGTCAACTAAAAAGGAGAGAAAACAAAAAGCAAAAGCTCCTAGCTAATAAAAGAAAGAAGTCAATGGATTAAAAATAAAGGACTAGAAATGCATAAGGTTAAGGGTACAAGACACCGAAGGATCGATTACTAAATTCGATGGAGACAAGGGACAATAACTGGTGAGATGAACGAAAGATTCGGAAAATAATTAAAAAAAGATACGGTGGGATAGATCTTATACGAGAACGTACGTAAAAATAGGTATAAGGCTGATCCAAAGCATACCGCAAGGCATGGTTCGAAATAAAAAAACTGTTTTCTTTACAATAATTGTTTTTTTTACAACTGTTTTCTTTACAATAAACCAATTCCATCATCAGACTCACAAGGAAAGCATATAATGCTGACAGGAAGCTCTAGATCTCCATGTAATCAAAATTAGTCAAAATAGGTTGCTACGTAAAACTAACGTAAAACTGGTCATAAATCGACAATCACAAATTTTACATACAAAACGAAAATATGCTGCCATTCCTAGACCCGATGGTCGATTATGATCAAAATTCAGCACGGTGCATGCTATGGTTCCACCTTTCAGTTTGTATGTCACTCGCCAAGAATTGTGACAACTTATTTCTTTTGATTTCAAAAAGCATAGCCTCACCTTTTTAAAATATAGGAAGTTTCTATAGATGTTTTTGGGACAAACTGATTTGTTTCAACAGTTGGACTTGGTATTGATCTGCTGTAAATCAGTGATGATAATTTAGCAGTCCGAAATATTGCTTAGTGTTCTGTATCGATTTTTGACAACTAAATACGTGATGGTTCTTTACGTTCCTACGTGAACGTTCTAGAACCCAAAAGACATTTAGTCACTTTTACTTCAAGATCATAGTCGCATGCGGGTTTGAACATTAGTTTCAAATGCTCTTACTGTTCTTTGGTGGAAAAATTGGAGTCAGATTTTTTGAAATTTCGCTGGAGTCTAATTCTAAGGTCGATCAAAAATGAATTTGAATCAATTTGAATATGATAAAGCAAAAGACCTAAACTACTAAAAATCTCAAGTAAAAATAAACACACAAACTAAATTAAATTAAAATTTCGTTTATATATCTGCCTTTCAAAATGCCATGTGCAGCCTTTGATTGAACTGGATCAGTAATTTGTTTTGTTACATAAGTGATAGTCAGATCATTTAGATCATTTCATCCTCATGCTAACAACTGTACCAAAAACGAAAGCAGATCAATTAAGGTTAATATAAATAGTACAATAATTAATTGGTATTAAATCAATACTCAACCCTTTAAGATATAACTAGATTGATCTTTGACACTTTTGCTAGGGATGAGAATTACTTAAATTAGTTTCTGAATTAAAATTAAAACAAAATAAAAAGAAATATATTGTAAGTAATAATACAAAAAGAAATAACTTAAATAGTTGCTATAGGTTCTGGGTTCAGTGTTTTACTTAACAAACTCCGATGTATCTTCAAGTTAAAACAAAAGGAATCTTTATATAGTTTCGTAAAAAACTTTTATGAGAGCATTGTTTAAACTCTTGGGCAGCGTTGTATATTAAACAAAAAATTCTTTGTAAAAGTACAAGATAAAAAAATTTTTACAAAATCAAAAATTGAAATTTTTTTCAAAATTCCAAAAATATTGCAAAAATTATAAAAAAATCAAAAATAATTTATTTTCCAAGCATGTATTCTTGTAATTCAGAAGTCGTTGTATCACACAAAAAATTATTCAAAAACCTCTGCCTAATAATTACAATTTTTGTTAAAAGAACGACATTTAATATGCCACCACTTACCATTTTACAACTGTTCCTAATAGTTGGGAGTAGTTGAAGCTAGATAGAACCACATTCCATGCCCACTTTCATATTAAATTACATTTTATGTCATACAAATAATTAATTTTATTAAAAAAAAAAATGATTAAAAAAATAATTGAAAGTCATTCTTTTGACACACTTAACGGTATTTTTTGACAAACTTATAATAAAATAATTAAGCTCCTGGTCTCACATACCAATACCGATCATCAAGATCTCTCCACATTCAAGGTTACTACTCGTTATCACTTAAAGTGTACCTTTTTTAAGCCAAAAATATACAAATTTCCTTTTTTGACATACTCGACGATTTTTTGACACACTTCCGGTACAGTTATCGAACATATCGTCCTTTGGGCTCTTACCATTAAGCTACCATATTTTTAGAAATATAAATTTTTGAAATCGCTCCAGCCGTTTTGTAGATTTTTCGGTTGTGACCGCCAACAGACAGACCAACCAAATTAATTTTTCAAACTGAAGTAATTGGTAATAAAATGTACCAGTGTTGCTCGAATTTCCGACATATCTACCGTACAAACTCACTATGAACAAATATATGAATAAGATTTGTACACCCGTTTAACAACTAATTAAATAATGTCTATACTCTTTTATAATATCAGGTATTCTATGTAGTAGCTTATAATCCATTCAATATCTATATGTTATTACGATATTATTATTTAAATAAGCATTTAACGCAAAAACATCTGTTTGTGTTGATGATGGTTCATCAACACAAATAGATGTCTTTACGTAAAACTTTTAAGCAATCGATATAAAAATCATAGGAAATATAGTACAAAATAACCGATTTATTTTGTAATAATGATATAAAATAAATTTCTTTATCCATTGTAACTGCGTTTTTCGTTAAATAAGAGTGTCTTTAATTCAATGGTTTGAAACTTGGGTATATTAAAAAAAGTAAAACATATAGCTTTAATCCAAAATCAAGCTTTTCACCACATGCGTTAGGGTGTTTTTGAGATAAATATGTAATTTTTTATGCTAAAATCTTGACAAAATAATAACCGGATAGATTCATTTATTGTGGGATCGTTTTTTAATGTGGTTGAGCCTAGCGATATGCAATCCCGTACATTTTCGAACACAATTTTCGATTAAAAACACATTATTAATTTTTTAGTGTAAAAAAGTATATACATACTTCAAAATTAGCTTACTAATTCAACTTCGTAAAAAATAAAAATTCAAGAACTAAAATAAAACTTTAATAATATTACATAAATAAAAACCAGTGCCTTACATTTTCGAATGGTTTATGAAATAGGATTTTAGACATACATAACTCGTTACATAACTCGTCAACTGATTTATTGTCAAACCAGTTTGTTAATTTGGAAATAATATTTCCAAAGGTTGAAAAAGCCCGTTCCGATTCCACACTTCTTGGTCGAATGATCAATAAATTATTATACATTCACTGCGAATTGCCTACAACAATTTGACATTTGTCAACTCGGGAAGTAATAGGTTGCTTTGATATTCTGTGGCGAATATTCAAATTAAAAATCGTAAATTTTAGATATAGCAGGCGATTTTTGTTGTTTAAAATCAAGAAAAACAAAATAGTTTTTCAGTCTTGGTTTTGTTCATTATTGTGAAAAGATTAATTTTATTTTCATGTATTAGAAATTCCTTTATTTAATTCAGGCTGACTGAATTGATTTTTTTTGTTTAATAAAAGTTATTCATGTAAAATAATTTAAACAAAAACAATATCTATTTTGCTCACTTAAAGTTTTTACAATATGTAATGTAATATAAAATAGAACATTTATAATAAAGTGATATTTCAATTGGATGAAACAGCTGGCGATTGTAATTCTTCATCTGCTGATAATAACAGTTTAAGTTCCCATCAATTAAGTTCTTTTGGTGCAACTTTATTTTAGTTTTTTTGAAAGAATTTTATTGCTTATAAGTATCAAAAATATTTAAAGAAAAATCTCTTATTATTGGATCTCTCAACTTATGGATCTCTCAACTTATGGATCAAATGTTTAATTCAGATTTGCTGCAGAAACTTTCATTTCAAATATATTAAATGGCAATTTGTGTGAAGGTTAATTTTAACTATTTATTGATATAGCGTGAATCATTACAAGCTATAATTCTAGCTTACTCAGTATACAAACTGAAAACCTGCAAAGGTATAGACCAATATTTCATGATAGAGATGAGGAAGATTGAGACTGCTTCTGTTAACTGAATAGAGTTAATCCACCAGCATCTCTAACATATGTATCTTGGCAAGTGGTATCCCACTGCTATTGCAAGTGGTATATGATGTCACGTTAACTCATATCCCATTTTCATACCCGTAGACCAAAAATAAAAAATAACAAATCAACAAAAAAGGACAACAGGATTCCGTGTTTTCATTCTTTAATACCGGCAAATGACGATCCCGTAATCCCGGGATTTTTTTCAGCAATCACGAGAAAGATGTGAAAATGTGTCGGGATCCCGGGACCGGTATTGCAATCCTTAGTTTATACGGAACACTATTCGGGAGAGCACGACCTGTTTTGCTCATTATATCCATTATCTTTTGAACTATAAATCCAATGGACCTGAAACTTGAAATGCGTATAAAATTAACCCATCCCCGCTAGATGACGGATGACAAAAAAATAACGTTTTCGTTTGTCAAGGCAAGGCCTTCAAGGACTTCATATGCAAGGCCTTGACTTCAGTATCCCTAAAAAATGTGTTTAAAGTGTTTTTCATAACACAGTTTTTTGAATAAAATTGAATAATAGTTTCATGTTTTTTTCCCCACTTAGTTCTGATTTCCAAACCTATTTATAGATAGAAAACTTCAAAAGTCATTGGAAATATAAAAAAAGTGGTAACGTTCTAACGAAAAATATAGCGAAGTGTAAAATACTCATAATCATATTTATTAAGGGGGTGGGAAAGAGAAGGGAGAAAAACACCGTTTAAAACTCAGTCATGTGAGATATCATTTGGAAGAGCTTTTGATAGTTGTTCGATTTAGTTGATGGAGTTGATGAAGATGTTAAAGCCAGTTGAGTTGTTAAATTTTGTTTTTTTTTAAACAGATTGGTAAATCTTACACACAAACCCGCTCAATTCGTTTTAATATGTGTATGTAGTTTCTTTAACGATTGATGAGGTTAAAATTTGTATCGGAATATTTATTGCCAATTTTTTTTAAATATCCTTTAACGCCAATGAAGATTTAAAAATAAATTTTGCTTTGATATATTTGGTATTGATGTGCATAAATCAAATAGTTTTGCTGGGCTATTTTACTATTTCCAGTAACTCAATAATCTCAATCTTTAATTCTAAGTAAATCTAAATGTTTCACTTTCGGAATGCTGATGATTTTACACACAAAACGAATATAAATTGCATTTTGGAATTGTATTCAAAAACGGCGGCAGCAAAAAAAACTTTTATCTTTTCAATTTATATAAATTAAAATTATTCCGCTAACAAGTTCTTAGTTACATTGTTTATTTAAATTTAATTTTAAACAATAGAAACAATAGAAAAACACGTAAACTATAAAAAAACAATAACAATAATGAAAAAAGTGACATTACATATTTTTAATTTCCCACAATACATCTTCTTTCCAGGCAGCGATTCTTTTATTTAAAAACAGGCGTCAAACTACTTTAAAATTAGGGGAGTTATCGCCACATACTCCACCCGTAGTCCCATCGAAGATGGGACGATTTAAAGAGAGAATTATTGTGCTAGGGCACGAAGGAAACAAACTGTTACTCGCTGTACTTGCTCGAGTGATTGCGGTTGTTGGTTTAAAAAAATATGTTTCGGGAGCGAGGTGGAATTTTAATTTCCTAGTTGGAACATTTTCCTTAGTGTCGAGCTTCCAAGCTTCTTCAGAGGTAGAAGGGGAAGGTGGGGAAGGGTGCCCGGAAGAGTTGGATGGACGTTTTGTAACCAGCATGGTTATGATACTCCGTATCGAAGTACTTGATGATTACAATCTGGTTTTTGCGCGCATGATCTGAGCTAAATCGGTTTGAGGCTAGCTCTGGCCGAATGGGGAACATATAATCCACCACGCTGACTAATGGGTATCGATTTTTTTAAGGTTGCTTATTACGTCCGTCTCCCATTGCAGTCGTATTCTACCTCGCGGCCACCCACTCCCTGGGTTACTAACGTACTTTTTTTTTAATTATTCCAGACTCTGAGTCGGGTCGTAGAACATGCCAAAACCAAGTAATCCTGTTGGAACGGATACAACTCTATTATATCTGGACCCTCAAGAAGGACTCTGATCTCAAAGTTATATCGCGTTCTGTACTCTCCATCGTCAGTCTTATGTGGACCAAAAATGTAGCGTAGGATCTTACGCTCAAATACAGATAAATGTGATTCGTCATTTTGTGTAAGGGTCCACGTTTGTGACCCATACATCACCACCGATCTAATAAACGTCTTGTATTACTTTTTACCTGCAGCGATTTGAGCTTTTATATCTGTAAGTATGCTGTTGTTTGAGTCAAGCATTGACCTCAAATATTTAAAAGATTCAACTCCATCAATTCGTTCATCGCCGCACATCAAATCTTTCTTCTCAGCCTCTTTTGAGACCCTGATATGTTTGATTTTATCGTAGTTGATTTAAAAACAAGTTTTTCTAGCAGCATTCTCAAGCGATTTGAAAGTCTCACTCATAACAGCTTCACTTCGACCGGAGGATGACAACGCGATCATCTGTATTGAGTTTATTGACAAGATATTGTTGTTAGTCGGTAGTTTCTTTTGACGGCACACATATTCCAAGGCTAAATTAAAAAGTATAGGAGAAATAGCATCACCTTGTCTCAACCTGGAGTCGACTTAAAAGAACTTTAATATTTCGTGCTCCACTCGAACACAGCATTGAGAGTTCTGTACTGTCATTTTGCATTTACCAGGAATTCCCATTGATACCAGAGCAGACCATAGAGTCTCTAGGTTCTAGAAAGTCATAGGCCTCCCTGAAATCAATGAAGAGTTGGTACACCTTATCGAGAAAAGTGCATCGGTGGTACCTCGGACTTTACGGAAGCCACATTGATATTTTCCAAACAGTTGTCTTATATGCTGTGCAGAGGAGAGCGTTTCCTCTGTAGTTTGCACATTGTAGGCGATTACCTTTTTTATGGATTGGTATCAGCATAGCTGATTTCCAGTCCTGTGGCATGGTTTCAGTCCACCAAATTTTTTAACAAGTTTAAACAATCTTAAGGATAGAGTTTCACCACCATTTACAATCATTTCGGATGTTATATCGTCGATACCAGGTGTTTTATTGCATTTTAATCGTCTACATGTATCTTTGACGCACGAATAAGCTTTGCTCGTCGTGCGACTTGTTTGCTGGTCACTTAAGTAGAGAAGATTCTCAAAATAAGCGGCCCAAGTATCTAATATATTTTTAAGGTCTATTTGTAGCTCCCAATCTTCGTTTTGAATAGCTGTCGATCTTGTTTGAGGTCCCATCTTTAAGGTTTTAACCTGTTGAAAGAAGCTACGCGATTGATGTTCCTTATTGAAGTTTTCAATCTCCTCACACTGTCTCTTCCACCATTCTTTCTTCGTTCGCCTACTTAGCTTTGTAGCGGATTTTCTTGTCAGTTTATAGTTCTTCTTCGTGGTACCAAGTCCACTGGTGCCACAAAGGAGACATTTTCGTCCTTGTAGACACTTCAGATAACAATCTATTTTGTATTTAATAGCGTCAAGACGTGCTTGATCCATTCATGGCCCCTGGGAGTGGTTGGTGTTCGTCCAATTATTCCCTCAGCAGCGCTTAAGACAGCATCTTTGAGCAAATACCATGACTTATCGACGTCTCCGTTAATGATTTCTGATTTCTTTAATGTTTCGGCAATATGATTTTGATATCTCTCTTCTGTTTGAGCATTTTTTAGTGATGAGATGTTAAAACGTTTCCGTTGATTAAATTTGGGAATGCCTGGATTTGGAAAGTTGAACCTTATTTTAGCACATACAAGGAAGTGATCACTTCCAATGTATGCACCTCTAAAGGATCGCACATCTAGAACACTCGAAAAGAAACGTGCTCTTACTAGCACGTGGTCAATTTTATTTCGAGTGTTTCTATTTGGTGAGACTCAATTATGCTTATGAATCGATCGATGCGGAAAGAAAGTACTGGAAATTCTTAAATTATTTGATAATGAAAACTTAGTCATTTTCTCACCATTATCATTCGAATTCAAATGCAGACTGTTATCTCTTTCAATCTGCCCATTAAAGTCACCAAAAACCATAACGAAGTCGCATGATGGTGTTTGTTTCATAACCTCTTCCAGTACTTTGTAGAAAGTATCCTTCTCGTCGACGGTCTTAGCTTCAGTAGGTGCATGCTCGGCAATAAGAGAAATATTGTTGTATGTACCGCGTACACGTAGGTAGCAGATCCTCTCATTGACCGGGATGAATTTCATCACGGCTTCTTGTATGCGTGCACCAACAAGAAAACCAGTTCCAAATTCTCTTCGAGATGGATGGCCAGTAGGTATAGAAAGAGCGACTATCCAAATCTTATTTTCCGATAATTGGCTGTCTAATTTGTAATGAAGCGCTTTCTCAGTGGCGAACCAATGAGAGTGGCATAGCAGGAAGCGTACCTTGAGTAGTTTAAAGCCATCACGACTAAGACTCAGCCATCGCGGGTTTGATAGAGTAATACCTGCTACTTCAGCACAAATACAGAAATGTACGCTATTTACGAAAATCTGCAGAAATGGAAAGAAATACAAGTGGAAAAATGGAGACTCTGGCGACGCCATGGGCGAAAGATCCACGATCACCACGCCCAACCCCTACATTCACTCTCAGACGCCCACACACTCACACGTCACACATTCACCCACACATTCGACGACTAGCATGTCCCGATTCAATCTCTGACACGCCCTTTTACACCCATTCACACCCCCCACCTTAATTAAAAAAAAAATAAAAAAAAAACAAACTGAGTGTACTCACCCCACGATTAATTCCTGACCTCCTATTCCGATTCCATCAGCCTTCCATTGGTACGCTGGTCACGTTGGAGAATTTCGATGGATAAAGCGTTGATTAGAAACGTTATCTGATAATATTGTTGAAGGAAAATGATGAGTAGAAACGATCAATAAACTAGTAATCATCAGCGGTAAGTAATGTTGTTGAATAAAACGTTAATTAGAAACGTTAAATGATAATATTGTTGAAGAAAAATGATGAGTAGAAACATTCAATAAACTAGTAATCATCAGCGGTAAGTAATTTTGTTGAATGAAACGTTAATTAGAAACGTTAAATGATAATATTGTTGAATAAATATGATGAGTAGAAACGTTCAATAAACTAGTAATCATCAGCGGTAAGTAATTTTGTTGAATGAAACGTTAATTAGAAACGTTAAATGATAATATTGTTGAATAAAAAAATGATGAGTAGAAACGTTCAATAAACTAGCAATCATCAGCGGTAAGTAATTTTGTTGAATGAAACGTTAATTAGAAACGTTAACCGATAATATTGTTGAATAAAAATGATGAGTAGAAACGTTCAATAAACTAGCAATCATCAGCGGTAAGCAATGTTGTTGAGTAAAACGTTAATTAGAAACGTTAAATGATAATATTGTTGAATAAATATGATGAGTAGAAACGTTCACTAAACTAGTAATCATCAGCGGTAAGTAATGTTGTTGAGTAAAACGTTAATTAGAAACGTTAAATGATAATATTGTTGAATAAATATGATGAGTAGAAACGTTCAATAAACTAGCAATCATCAGCGGTAAGTAATGTTATTCTTATAAACAATGAATAAATGGTTGTGTAGAAATGTTGAATAAATTTGCAATCATTAAACAATTTTATTGAATAAACGTTACGTAGAAACGTTAATTGATATCGTTGTTGCAGTGAATGACCCGTAGGAACATTTCATAAACTGGCAGTCAGCAGCGTTATATAATGTTGTTCTTATAAACAATGAATAAATGGTTGTGTAGAAATGTTAAATAAACTGGCAATCAGCAAACAATTCTATTAAATAAAACGTGACGTAGAAACGTTAATGGATGACGTTGTTGCAGCAAATGACAAGTAGAACCATTCCGTAAACTTGCAAGCATCAGCGTTGAAGGATTTTGTTGAATAAAACGTTGAACACAATGATAACGTTGTGAGAAAAAAAAAATGGTACATAGAAACGTTAAATAAACTTGCAATCAATTAAGCCGAATGCGTTGAAATGTAGTTGTGGCAGGATGCGTTGAAATCAAAAATAAGTGTACCAACACTAGCCAAACTATTTATTGAAATCGAACGGTGACAATTTGTATCAATGATGGGAACGCAATACGGCAAAACATAATTGTTGACGTATGCGTTGAAATCCAAAACTTGTAGTAAATGGCACCAACACCAGTTAAACTATTCGTTGCAGTATATCTGTAATAATTTTGTATCAATGATAGTGAAGCAATACGGCAAAAAAGAATAATTGTTGACGTATGCGTTGAAATCCAAACAATGTGACAAATTGTACCAACACTAGTTAAACTATACGTGCAGGATAACTGTAATAATTTTGTAACAATGATAGTGAAGCAATACGGCAAAAGTAATGGTTGACGTATGCGTTGAAATCCCAAAGGTAATCAATTGTAACCACACCCGTTAAATTATTCGTTGAAGTATAACTGTAACCAAGTTGTAACAATGATAATGAAGCGATACGGCAGTAATTAAATGAAAATTTTGTATTATTGGTGTGTCGAAACAGGTATAATAGACGATAGCAACAGCCAAAAACCTGATGCCAATGCTGAGTTGCACTAACCTACAGTAGTAACCGCCAAAATATTGATACGGCGGATGATGATATTGTGGCCTCATCGTTGAAGGACGTCATATTCCGGCCTTTTTTATAATTTGGATCTTGCATCATATTATTAATTTATTCACATCAACATCCAACTTCAAAATAGTACTGCCATTTAAATTTGGTAAATTTCAGAATCACAAATAAAAATAAACCATTTTTTTTATGTTATCATAACACAAGTTATCAAATTCCACGACGTTCAATAGAAAATAAAATACAGCATACGTTCATTTAGCATAATAACTGTAATCATATTTTGTTACAATTCGATTGTCTATTTAAACAAATACACAACTAATAAATAAGATACATCTTTCTTTTACATAATATAGTAGTTCGAATTTATAATATTTATCGTACCTTCTTAAATCTTCGGCAGTCGAAATAATTTAAGTTTTACAAAAAAATAGGGCTCATTCAACTGAGTTAAAAACTTTTAATTAGTACTAACAATTGTTCTACTTAAATTTTAAGAGAAATACGTGGATACAAAATATATTCCACAAAAAAATATATATTTTAATAGTTAGTCACAATAATTCCATTTAATTATCACTAAAACATTTATGTCAAAAATAATTAACATTAGGATGATAGCGCGCGTACAGTTTTCGTTACGTCACAAAACATATCAATTTGTTTTAACTTGCACATATAAATTTTTGACTAAATTGGACTAACTCAGTGATACTAAATACAAACAAATTCAACTAATGGAAATATTGGCACTCACCAAATTTAATATTGATTATAATATTTTGTACTACGTAGATTTAATGCAATTTTTTTTGCTTGTTGATTTTACGGCACATTATTATAGTGGGCACAACACAAACATATAAAGATTTTTTTTTGCGTTAACAATTTTACAAATTCATTAATTTTTTTTTTTCTTTGTATGATTCAGAACGGCACACAACATATAAAATTTTTTTTTTGTTTTAAATTTAAACTCACAAATAACTTGCACTATGATTTTTGAAAGTCAACCGGACGGAATGACTATGTGACCATAACCATCACCACGCAAATGTAATAAACTAAGAGATTTTAATAATTGACAGAGCCGTATTATATAGCCAAAAATTTTTGTCTCGAAAAAACTCGAATACGGTGTTTTGGAAATTAATTTCCATCAAGTTTTCAATTGTTGGGAATTTTTCAAAATTACACAAAACCGTTCGTTATTTGATACTATTGCACAACGACAAGGTTGTAACACAAAATATTTCCGACACATCAACAACATTCACCATTGAATTCAAAATGAATCAAATGCAAAACTATAATCCAGAATCACATTATAGTGAAACGGAAAAATCATTTTGAAAGAAAATAAGACAATAGAATGTTTAACAAAAACGAGATATTAAATCGTTGAATGTTGATGACTGGAAAAATACGCACAGCCGACTTAGGGTTCAAAAAAAGTTAGTTGTTTAATTACGGTTGATGTTTAGAGAATTCAAACTTTAATAGTATATTGAATGTAACCATAGCGCACGTCATTTTTAGGGTGTTGTAAAATAAAAATATGGATGATCTTTAAAGATAATTATTAATTAATTAAAACCAACCAATCTTATATTAGATTAATTAACATATCAAACCAGCGTAATCAGTGCAAAAATCTTTTGGTTTTCTCACATATGGTCGGTCCAACTATTGAAAATTTAAATGGGGTCTAGGAAAAATAAGGAACTACGGGTTACGGGGACTATAAAAATACGGCTATTGAAGGTGAATGGATGGGAAACTACTACGCGCGGTACAGGTGAAAAAAAAAAAAATGAAAACCAATAAATCTGAGACTATAATATACTGGGTTCAGACATTAGCCCAGACTATCCATTACAGAGCAAGTGCTTTTTGGAAGAGCACTCACGACCAAAAAGAAGTTGAAAAGAGGACTAGACTGGTCGCAAACAGACCTTGTACATCCACCTTAGTATGGTGAGGCACTTCAAGATTCTACAAATTAGCAATCAAATCGATCGGTATTATAAACCCAGTCTTAGCAGAAACAAAGTAACAAAGTATCTAAGAATAAAAAAAAACTTTTGGGAGGGGTATCGATAAAATCAGTATTCTACTCTATTGCAAGCGGTGGATAACTAACTTCTTCCAGACCCAATTTCGGGCAGATCTGGGGGTTCCCGAGACTCTAAAGTCACAAAAAAAAATTTATTCAATCTGCTACAGATCGAAAAGAAAAAACACCATTGGACCGACTCCTTTAATGAAACATCCGACACCATTCCGCTTTTACGCCATGCAGGCTCGCAACCCACACCTGAACTAACACGAGTCTCATACTTCTCCGACTGAGCTAGCCGGGCCACACTGTTGTACGCTTCCGTCCCAGTGACTCTGAAGGCTGAAAAAAAACAAACTGTTCACATAGGTTCAAAGTAACCAACTGAACCAAATTCAAATACGTTCAATCACGGAATTTACACTTATAAATAGTCAAAACAAAAAAAATTTTGAAACAAGACCCGAACACCAAAGTTGATACACACTCACTGAACTGTGAATTCAAGATGAAACTACCTTCATACTTTGTGGTCGTCGATAATCTTGACTTACAATGGCGGTGAAACACGCACGAAAGTTACTATCATACTGACAGAAAAAAAATTATTGCCGATGTTAGGCACGAATGTCCTTGGAGTGATAAACACCTCTACGTTTAGAAACCAGGTCCTCCAGTTCGTAGGCAGCGCTACCTACCAACCTTATTACTCTGGTCTCAATAAACTTCTGTGCAAGTTTAGCAGATAATCTCTTACCGGCGTCACTCAAAATAAAGTTCCTTCGGAACACCGTATCCCCTGGTTTAAACAAAGCTACTCGAGCTCGTAAATTGTATCTTTCAGCACTCCTGACAAATGCTTCGGCCGTTAGATCTAGAATTCGTAATCGAATCCTGTTAAGATAATCAGGTCGCAGAACCGTTTCACCTGGTTCATGAAGACCATTCAATCGTCTCAGCAACTCATATGACGAACCATGAGTCACCATGGGTATCCCAAACATTGCGTAATATGGGGAACATTTAAGTGTTTGGTGCAGGGAACAACGTAGTGCACAAGCGATCTCGCTCAAGTGCAGATCCCATTTAGAATGCTCCTCCTTTAGGTAGGCTCGAATACCGGATAAAACACTCCTATTTACCCGTTCCGAAGCGTTAGCTTGAGGTGAATATAACGCTAGTAATGTATGTTTCACTCCGTGCTTCGCCAAGAAATCCGCAAACTGTTTTGATTTGAATTGGGTCCCATTATCGGACACAATAGCTTCGGGACAACCAAATACATGAAAGACATTGGTAGCCAATAGATGACAAATTGGTTCAGCAGTTAATTTCCGTAAAGGAAATAAAAATGGATATTTAGTAACATGATCTAATACTACCAGAATAGCGACATTCCCGGCCTTTGAACGAGGGTAAGGGCCAAGAATATCGATATATAATCGCTGTCCAATTCGTTCTGTTTTCATCTGGGACACCATGGGAGCACGAAGTGGAACATTAGTCGCTTTGATTTCTTTACAGGTCTTACAATTTCCTATGTAAGATTTAACCTGGGTGTACATACGAGGCCAATAGTAAAATTTACGAATATTAAACAGGGTTTTTGCTAGACCTCCATGAGATGAGGTAGGAGGATTGTGGGCCCTTGCAATACACTCGTCAGTGTATTCCTCAGGTAACCACAATTTCCAAACCTCACCCTCTGAAGGAATATCGAGATCCAGACAAGCCAACCGTTTATAAACCCGACCAGAAATTACTTTCAGATCAGGCAATGTACCGTCTGCTTCGGTAACTAGATTTACCAACTCCAAGTATCGAGAAGAGTTGAAGAAAGGGGAATTAAGATCTAGTTCTGGCACTGGACATAATTCAGAAATGATATCAACAGAGTCACGTCTTGATAAAGTGTCTGGAACTATGTTTAAATTTCCTTTTCGGTACTCAATATCAAAGACATAACCCTGCAATTTCAAGCTCCAACGAGCCAATCGACCAGAAAGGTCTTTCTGTTGCATTAACCATTTTAATGAAGCATGATCAGTTATGATCTTAAAGGCCTGACCCTCGACATACGCTCTAAATTTCTTTACTCCCAGTACGGCGGCTAGACACTCTTTCTCGCTAGTGGAGTAATTGCGCTGCGCAGAATTTAGTTTTTTGGACATGTACGCTATGGGATGCTCCATACCGTCCATGTCACACTGAAGCAGTACACAACCTATACCGTCGTTGCTAGCGTCGCACTGGAGAGTAAAGGGTTTAGTATAGTCGGGGTTTATGAGGACTGGGGCTGATATGAGAGCATTTTTGAGATTGATAAATGCTGTTTCAGCTTCCTGTGTCCATACGAATTTATTAGAATTTTTCTTCAACAAATCTGACATTGGAGAGGACATAGCAGAGAAATCGGATATGAAACGGCGATAATAACCCGCCATACCCAGGAAACGTCGAATCTGTTTGGACGTACGCGGCGTAGGAAATTCAGAAATGGCCTGAGTTTTATCAGGATCAATTTTTAACGTACCACCTCCCACGACATATCCCAAATATTTTACATCCGGCAAGAGAAACTTACTTTTTTCCACGTTTATCGTCAAGTTCGCACGTCTAAGACACTGGGAGATATCTTCTAACAGCTTCAGATGGGCCTCGAAGGTATCTGTAACTATTAGAAGATCATCCAAGTATACGAAGACGCACGACTTGAGATGTGGAGGAATTACTTGGTCCATCAATTTAGTCATTGTTTGCGGCGCATTGCACAGTCCGAAAGGCATTCTTACGAACTGATACAATGGCCGCCCCGGGACCGTAAAAGCAGTTTTCTCTCGGGAGTGTTTTTCAAGAGGTATCTGCCAAAAAGCGTCTTTCAGATCCAAACTGGAAATGAAATTACTCTGTGGCAGACGACTCAAAATTCCATCAATCTGTGGAAGGGGGTAAGCATCCTTTTTGGTGACTGTATTGACCTTTCGGCTATCCAAACAAAGACGATTCTTCCCGGGTTTGCGAATTAAAACCACTGGGCTCGACCATGGACTGTTTGAAACCTCTATGATACCCAGAGATAACATTCTATCCAGTTCTTCTCCCATCAGTCTCTCAATGGCGGGCGATATTGGGTAGTGTCGTTGCTTGATGGGAGCTGCAGTGCCCACATCAATAACATGTTCTAACAGATGTGTTCGACCCAGACCCATTTTCGAAAATGATGGTAGAAGTTGGATAGCGTTTTGTAAGCGTTCCTGGTTGTCCATAGACAAATCTGAAATTACTGACTCTGTAGTCGAAAGTGTAGGTAAGCTAAATAATGGGTTAAACAAGCCAAAAGCATTAAAGAAATCTATACCTAAGTATAGATCTTGCGTTAAAGACGGGATAACGAAGACGTCCAGGGTTCTGACTTGGTTCATAAATGAAATCTTTGTTTTTACAAATCCCAGGATCTTCTGCCTTTGGCCATCGGCAGTACGAACTACTGCAGATGAATAAGTCAGGAGGTCTGGAGTTTGCACGATTTCTTTAGCAAAATCACCACCAATTACAGTCAAGGACGCTCCACTATCCAACAGTCCAGTATGTTGTTTACCCAATATTGACACGGTGGCATAAGATCTCACATCGTTGGCCAATTTCACAATGGAGGAAATGGTTTTGGATTTAAACAGATGTCGTTGTTGCCAATAAATACGAGAACGGAGCGCAGAGCGCGATGGAAGTTTCAAAGAGGATAATGAATCGACAAATATGGTTGCGCGTATTTTCAGGTATTCGTTCAATCGTTGTTGGAACGATTTGATTTTGGTCCATAATGGAGGCGGTTCAGTATGATCGGGTGTTCGTTTCAATAATTTCACATTAGTATCATGAGTGGGTACTAATGTAACCGAAGTAGTAATTAACGGGTGTTCTATCAGATTGGAAGTTGAGGTTCGGTTCGACCGTGTATCGGGTACAAATAGGTTAGTGGGAGTGGTAGATGACACAACCGAGGGATCAGGAGATAAATCGAATTTGGTCTCAGATGATTCTAAGACAGGTCCTGGGAGCGAGAAAAGGTGTTGGGATTCTGGCCCCCCCTTCGGTTTCCCCGACAATTTTCACAGTTAGGACATAATACATCGTCTTTTCCGCATCCCCAACAAAACAATCGCTGAGATTCACGACAATCGTGCCACCGATGACCAGGTCGTTTACAGTTCCAACAAATAGTTGAACTGGTTATTCGTTTCATATTAGGGGCAGGCTGTATTGCCGCAAGTTCGTTAGAGGTAATTGGTAATGATTCAGTTGGCAATTCGCTAATTTGAATTTGTGAGAATTCACTATCTAAATCCACCTCAGACACCGGTCTAGACGGTCGAATATTATAATCTCGCGATCTGGTTACTGACTCGGCCCATAACTTTTCGCGATCACGGCAGAGCTGGCGCAGATGTTCCAGTCCATAAATGGTAACATATAACAGCTCCCTTCTAATTTCCAATCGTAAGTTGTTGCGTATCAAGGATAACAACTCCGCGTCCGACATCGGTACTCGTAGCTTATCTGCCAGTCGATAAATCGCTTGTAAGAATTCGTCAAACAATTCCGTGGGCCGCTGTTTCCTGGCCCTCATCCGCTCCTTCACTTCTTCGTCCGTCTGCCGGTCCTGAAATTCAATTCGCAGAGCATGACACAAGTCAGTCCAAATAAGCTGTCGGTTCTGGCGAAAATATCTCCAGAACCAATCAGCTGCTCGATCTGTGAACAACAGGTACAGACAACGGGTGACAATAGTAAAATCGCTATTTAAACACATCTCGGTCAGCCGCTCTATTCTGAAGATGAACGCTTCAACATCTAGACCATCGGGTCTACCCGAGAACGTTACGTTCCAATTTCTAATTGTTGTAGAGTGCTGCTCGAGATGTGTTCTCATTCTAGTTGGAGCAAGAGCAGGAGGAGGCTCAGCAAACAATGGTGGTACTGGTACATTATTTCGCATATACGCATTCACTGGTGTATAATTTCCGGAATGAACCGTTTGATGACGCGGGGTGGTGGGTGATACTGCATTATGTGCTAGGGGTAACAACACTTCAGGTGCTGGAGCACGTGATTGCATCATTGAGTGATTAATTCTTGAAATTTCCCGATCGATGTGAGCATTTACCGCTTCCTGAAAACCTGGATCTTCCGCTGCAGCGGCACCATATATGGGAGATCTTTGAGCTATATTCCCTCGCACTTCATCGGCGAGTCGAGATGGTGGGAGACGGTTTGCCAAGGGAGTGGACGAGGGTTGAATTCCGGTACTGGAACGACGTTGCCAGCCTGCGGTAATAGAGCGGGTCACCGGTCGCGGTGGTGGTGGCACCATTGTATCATTAGTTTTCTCCCTCCCTCGAGGTAACCTCTGTAATTCTGCACGCTCACAAGCGGCTCGACAAATCGGGCAGGTGCTATTCTGCAACAACCAGTCGTTGAGGCAGATGTCATGAAAGAGGTGGTTACACCGAGTGAGGAGTTTTACGTCGGCCGGCACTATTTCGTGCTGACAAACAGCACAAGAGCTGGACCTGTCCAGAACGTCAATCTTATCAGCCGCTGACATTATGAAAACTCAAACCGCCGTACAGGACCAGACCAATAAAGACAAGTATAGGGAGAAAAATTGTTACACTAGCCAAGTGTTACTTATTGCAAACGTTGAAAACGAATAAACAATTTAATTATTACCAGACAAAAATACTTTATTACAATATTTTAGTACTTGAAATATATTAGAGAGTTGTATGGAAATTTCGTTATTCAAACCCTTAACCAGCTGTGCGATATCTGACCACTTCGTCCAATGTATGGATTAAGAAACTTGTAAAACGGGCTATCGCCGAGGGTAATCAAGAATGAAATATCTATTACTACTTACGTTGTTGATGTGTGAACAATCAGGAAAAATTTGTTTTTTTGTTTTTTTTTTTTTTTTTTTTTGCTTTAACGGGCAGCAGTTCAATCTGGTGAAACAAACGCGAAAATGAAGCCCAAAAAAAAAAAACAGGTAAGTTATACTGTTATTAACGAGGTAAGTGGGGAACAAAAATTATGAAGCAAAATGCGTGAAAATTAATATCCTACACTATTGTCGGCGGGGGATTAAACAAAAATTTCCGAATCGATTTCGGGCGGCTCAGAAATTCCCCGAATCGAAAATCAAAAAGGGAAAACAAAAAAAAAGTGCGGCAAGCCTACCGGTTCGACAAGCAAATGTGTTTCAAAATTTAACAAAAATACAAAAAAAACTTAGCCTATCATGCCTTAAACGAAAATATACAAACAAGATTAAATCTAACAATCTATACCTAATATTAATCGAATTGTAGTCTTCTATCCAGGTTAGCTTTAAATTGGTGAATAAAATTTTTGGTTTTCCGTTATAATTTTCTTATTCTTGATGCTTATTTATTTGAGTTGAATACTCTTCGTTTTCCTTATTTGATATATTATTAATTCCTATATTTGGTTTAAATACGTATTCTTGATGTATAATCTATTTGTTTAATATTTATTTTTTTGTGCTGGCATCTAAAATATATTGAAAAAAAAAAATTTAGTTCCCAATATTATCAGCTGTTTTGCCGTCTTATGTATTTATTAACTATTTAATTAATAAATACTTATTTATTTCTTTATTAAATATTTATTTATTTATTATTATATTTATTTATTGGTTATTCTATTTATTTATTTATTATTATATTTATTTATTTGCTATTTACACAATAATAAATATTTATTTTCCTTTTTTTTTTGTTATTTATTTATTTGTGGACGGAGGACAGACGGACCAATCCTGGGGGAAGTTCACCACACATGGGGCTGGAAGGGGTGATCGCCGGTCTTTCATTATTTGTTGTTGTTTTAAGATGTTTTTGTTTGTTTGGGACCAAAGAAAAGTAAAATTATGCTACGTTAAAGGATGGGAAATCAGAAAGGAGAAGGGAAGAAGAGCGGAGGTAAAAGGATGGGAAAAGGTAGGGTGGGAAAGGAATAAGAAGGGGTATGTGCTGATGGGATCTCACCCAGCTGACAAGTGCTGACGGGATGGCCAGAAGATAAATCCTCTGGACCACCATTCGATCATCAACACCTGCCAACTGCGATCCACACCACCAACACATACGGGCGAGGTGCTATGATCTGAGTTAATCCAATTAACTCGCGACATGAAGGCTGGGCGAACATCTTCCCTCAGCAGTTGATATCGAACTGCTTTAGAAGATGTTCCCCAGTATCATTCGCGAGAACCGGACAACTCAGACCATAGGGTGCTAACGCTCCAGGGAGGGGACTCTAACGTTATGGAGCAGTTAGCCCAGCTGAGAATCTCACTGTCACAGCGAACCCAGAGCATGGCCAGATGACCAGGATGGATGTGATAGGCGTATACGCCATTTCACAAATATCTAATCCTGGCACCCGGTCACCCCCGGCATTCCCCGTGCCAGTAAGAAACCCAGCCGTTACTAGGGTCCGTGGGTTTGTAAAGCCCATTGAGAATGATTCCGAAGAACCATTCTCACCCTTGCGTTATCAAAATACAAAAAGGAGAGTTGTAGCTGGAGGCGTGGGGACGCAAAACCCCATCGAAGGAAAGTCTGAGGAATCTCAGACTTCCTTCGCTCCTGCGCGTGTGAAGCAGGGAACTGCTTCCACGCCGCCAGAGTCTCTTACTATTGTTGGGTGCAACTTGAAAATTAACATGAAAAAAAATTTTCAAAAAAAAATTTTTCAAATTTTGTGTAAACATGGAGGGACTCCTCCAGGGTCCTACATCACTGTAGAAACCCTTAGAGGAGCCCCACGTTGGGCGCCAATTTGTAATGAAGCGCTTTCTCAGTGGCGAACCAATGAGAGTGGCATAGCAGGAAGCGTACCTTGAGTAGTTTAAAGCCATCACGACTAAGACTCAGCCATCGCGGGTTTGATAGAGTAATACCTGCTACTTCAGCACAAATACAGAAATGTACGCTATTTACGAAAATCTGCAGAAATGGAAAGAAATACAAGTGGAAAAATGGAGACTCTGGCGACGCCATGGGCGAAAGATCCACGATCACCACGCCCAACCCCTACATTCACTCTCAGACGCCCACACACTCACACGTCACACATTCACCCACACATTCGACGACTAGCATGTCCCGATTCAATCTCTGACACGCCCTTTTACACCCATTCACACCCCCCACCTTAATTAAAAAAAAAATAAAAAAAAAACAAACTGAGTGTACTCACCCCACGATTAATTCCTGACCTCCTATTCCGATTCCATCAGCCTTCCATTGGTACGCTGGTCACGTTGGAGAATTTCGATGGATAAAGCGTTGATTAGAAACGTTATCTGATAATATTGTTGAAGGAAAATGATGAGTAGAAACGATCAATAAACTAGTAATCATCAGCGGTAAGTAATGTTGTTGAATAAAACGTTAATTAGAAACGTTAAATGATAATATTGTTGAAGAAAAATGATGAGTAGAAACATTCAATAAACTAGTAATCATCAGCGGTAAGTAATTTTGTTGAATGAAACGTTAATTAGAAACGTTAAATGATAATATTGTTGAATAAATATGATGAGTAGAAACGTTCAATAAACTAGTAATCATCAGCGGTAAGTAATTTTGTTGAATGAAACGTTAATTAGAAACGTTAAATGATAATATTGTTGAATAAAAAAATGATGAGTAGAAACGTTCAATAAACTAGCAATCATCAGCGGTAAGTAATTTTGTTGAATGAAACGTTAATTAGAAACGTTAACCGATAATATTGTTGAATAAAAATGATGAGTAGAAACGTTCAATAAACTAGCAATCATCAGCGGTAAGCAATGTTGTTGAGTAAAACGTTAATTAGAAACGTTAAATGATAATATTGTTGAATAAATATGATGAGTAGAAACGTTCACTAAACTAGTAATCATCAGCGGTAAGTAATGTTGTTGAGTAAAACGTTAATTAGAAACGTTAAATGATAATATTGTTGAATAAATATGATGAGTAGAAACGTTCAATAAACTAGCAATCATCAGCGGTAAGTAATGTTATTCTTATAAACAATGAATAAATGGTTGTGTAGAAATGTTGAATAAATTTGCAATCATTAAACAATTTTATTGAATAAACGTTACGTAGAAACGTTAATTGATATCGTTGTTGCAGTGAATGACCCGTAGGAACATTTCATAAACTGGCAGTCAGCAGCGTTATATAATGTTGTTCTTATAAACAATGAATAAATGGTTGTGTAGAAATGTTAAATAAACTGGCAATCAGCAAACAATTCTATTAAATAAAACGTGACGTAGAAACGTTAATGGATGACGTTGTTGCAGCAAATGACAAGTAGAACCATTCCGTAAACTTGCAAGCATCAGCGTTGAAGGATTTTGTTGAATAAAACGTTGAACACAATGATAACGTTGTGAGAAAAAAAAAATGGTACATAGAAACGTTAAATAAACTTGCAATCAATTAAGCCGAATGCGTTGAAATGTAGTTGTGGCAGGATGCGTTGAAATCAAAAATAAGTGTACCAACACTAGCCAAACTATTTATTGAAATCGAACGGTGACAATTTGTATCAATGATGGGAACGCAATACGGCAAAACATAATTGTTGACGTATGCGTTGAAATCCAAAACTTGTAGTAAATGGCACCAACACCAGTTAAACTATTCGTTGCAGTATATCTGTAATAATTTTGTATCAATGATAGTGAAGCAATACGGCAAAAAAGAATAATTGTTGACGTATGCGTTGAAATCCAAACAATGTGACAAATTGTACCAACACTAGTTAAACTATACGTGCAGGATAACTGTAATAATTTTGTAACAATGATAGTGAAGCAATACGGCAAAAGTAATGGTTGACGTATGCGTTGAAATCCCAAAGGTAATCAATTGTAACCACACCCGTTAAATTATTCGTTGAAGTATAACTGTAACCAAGTTGTAACAATGATAATGAAGCGATACGGCAGTAATTAAATGAAAATTTTGTATTATTGGTGTGTCGAAACAGGTATAATAGACGATAGCAACAGCCAAAAACCTGATGCCAATGCTGAGTTGCACTAACCTACAGTAGTAACCGCCAAAATATTGATACGGCGGATGATGATATTGTGGCCTCATCGTTGAAGGACGTCATATTCCGGCCTTTTTTATAATTTGGATCTTGCATCATATTATTAATTTATTCACATCAACATCCAACTTCAAAATAGTACTGCCATTTAAATTTGGTAAATTTCAGAATCACAAATAAAAATAAACCATTTTTTTTATGTTATCATAACACAAGTTATCAAATTCCACGACGTTCAATAGAAAATAAAATACAGCATACGTTCATTTAGCATAATAACTGTAATCATATTTTGTTACAATTCGATTGTCTATTTAAACAAATACACAACTAATAAATAAGATACATCTTTCTTTTACATAATATAGTAGTTCGAATTTATAATATTTATCGTACCTTCTTAAATCTTCGGCAGTCGAAATAATTTAAGTTTTACAAAAAAATAGGGCTCATTCAACTGAGTTAAAAACTTTTAATTAGTACTAACAATTGTTCTACTTAAATTTTAAGAGAAATACGTGGATACAAAATATATTCCACAAAAAAATATATATTTTAATAGTTAGTCACAATAATTCCATTTAATTATCACTAAAACATTTATGTCAAAAATAATTAACATTAGGATGATAGCGCGCGTACAGTTTTCGTTACGTCACAAAACATATCAATTTGTTTTAACTTGCACATATAAATTTTTGACTAAATTGGACTAACTCAGTGATACTAAATACAAACAAATTCAACTAATGGAAATATTGGCACTCACCAAATTTAATATTGATTATAATATTTTGTACTACGTAGATTTAATGCAATTTTTTTTGCTTGTTGATTTTACGGCACATTATTATAGTGGGCACAACACAAACATATAAAGATTTTTTTTTGCGTTAACAATTTTACAAATTCATTAATTTTTTTTTTTCTTTGTATGATTCAGAACGGCACACAACATATAAAATTTTTTTTTTGTTTTAAATTTAAACTCACAAATAACTTGCACTATGATTTTTGAAAGTCAACCGGACGGAATGACTATGTGACCATAACCATCACCACGCAAATGTAATAAACTAAGAGATTTTAATAATTGACAGAGCCGTATTATATAGCCAAAAATTTTTGTCTCGAAAAAACTCGAATACGGTGTTTTGGAAATTAATTTCCATCAAGTTTTCAATTGTTGGGAATTTTTCAAAATTACACAAAACCGTTCGTTATTTGATACTATTGCACAACGACAAGGTTGTAACACAAAATATTTCCGACACATCAACAACATTCACCATTGAATTCAAAATGAATCAAATGCAAAACTATAATCCAGAATCACATTATAGTGAAACGGAAAAATCATTTTGAAAGAAAATAAGACAATAGAATGTTTAACAAAAACGAGATATTAAATCGTTGAATGTTGATGACTGGAAAAATACGCACAGCCGACTTAGGGTTCAAAAAAAGTTAGTTGTTTAATTACGGTTGATGTTTAGAGAATTCAAACTTTAATAGTATATTGAATGTAACCATAGCGCACGTCATTTTTAGGGTGTTGTAAAATAAAAATATGGATGATCTTTAAAGATAATTATTAATTAATTAAAACCAACCAATCTTATATTAGATTAATTAACATATCAAACCAGCGTAATCAGTGCAAAAATCTTTTGGTTTTCTCACATATGGTCGGTCCAACTATTGAAAATTTAAATGGGGTCTAGGAAAAATAAGGAACTACGGGTTACGGGGACTATAAAAATACGGCTATTGAAGGTGAATGGATGGGAAACTACTACGCGCGGTACAGGTGAAAAAAAAAAAAATGAAAACCAATAAATCTGAGACTATAATATACTGGGTTCAGACATTAGCCCAGACTATCCATTACAAATTTCTTGCAGAGCTATGATATCCATGTCATGCATCTGTTTCTAGACTTATAAGAGCATCAGGAACGCTCACGGTTCGCACATTCAACGTTCCGATTCGGTAGTCTGGTTTATTTTCACGTCCAGGTAAAATTCTGTTTTTTTGTCCATTTCTGTAATTCTTTCTCTGTTTCTAACTTTAACAAAATACTTTTTTTTCCAGGGTTAGGGTGTTAATGTTATCCCTAGGCCCAACCCAAATTGTCGTGAATGGGTCCGTTCTGCATCTTAAGGTTATCGGAAACAACCTTTTTACACGTTTGTATAGCGAGCCGCTTGATTCGCTTGAAGACAGACGCCCAGTTCCAGCCACTCTTTACATAGATGACAGCCACTTGGATCGCATTGGTTTTAAGGCACCAATTCGCCGTGATGTAGCGTCATTGACTATGCAGTCTTTACCCAGCTTGTCTCTGATACAACAACCTTAGTCTGTCAGCATTACCCGCTACCCCCTGGACACATATAACCTCGATAAAAAAATAGCGAAAATCAATGCTAGCACTGAAAGAAAAATTTCGGTCACAACAATCGCTTTTGTGTCAACGAATGTTTTATGTCACAATAACTTCAAATTTGCTGGATGTTTCTTCAAATGTGGTTTTAAAGAAAGGACAACCGAGTTTAAGGTTATTGTGGCAGAAAACATTCGGTTGGCACAAAAGAGACTGTAGTGACACAACTTTTTTTTTCAGTGAAGATAGTCTGAGTTAAAACACAAAATATAAAACACACAAACAATTCTGAGGATCGATGTTAAAATCATTATTATAAATTTAATAATTCGTCTTCTAAAACAAATTTCCCATATTTAAAAAAAAATTGTGGTTGCAAATTTACAAGATCCGGCAATCGACATTTTCGGAGCTTGCCGAACAAAAAGCAGCTGAATCAAGGAAAATGGAACAAAACAAAAGTCTTCAGACTCATCAAGGACAGGTGCCTCACGAAGTATAAAATATGTTAATCATCAGATGAAAGCGGTGAAGGCACAGGGACTAATTTCATCTCATACAAATACTTAATTTAATTTTTTTCGAAACAAAAAGAGTCCCGATTGAATTAATTGAATTGATTTCAAAAAGTTATAATAAAATAAAAAATTCAAGCTTTTTCCAAGATTCCAAAAATTATAATGAAATCAAAAATCAACTTTATTCTAAATTCAAAAAATATTCAAGAGAATATTACAACATCAAAAAATGAAACTTTCTTCAAAAGTTCAACAATATCCTAGAAAAATTTAAGAATTTTGCATTTTGTTTGACAATCGGTTTATTTTTACCTAATGGGCACGGTCCAACTATATCAAGTTTGGTTTGGTTTTGGTTTAACGATTATAGGCTTACATATTTTATCTGAATATGTTATCCAATTTTTATTAAATTTTTTATGGGGAGGGAAGGAGGTGGCAGATCTGCATTGGCTCATGGTGGTCAAGATTGTCAATCTAGCCCTAGCTATGAGAAAATAACTATACAAAATAACTTCATGTGACTATTTACCACCGCATAAATCTTTACCAATAAGATCGTCTAAAAAAGCATTCAAACAATAGTTTATCTTATAAAGGGGTTTGTAACAAATCTGTTAATTGAAATAGTTTCGTTTAGTGATTAAAAATAAAAAAAAAAAAACAAAATCAAATCAAACTTCTTAAATTTGGAAATAGTTTACGGACACATACAACACTAAACATATTTAAATTTCACTAAGATCATTTTTCAACTGCTTTTATTTACATAAATATTTTATTGTGTTGTTCTTACATAAATACAATTATAAATCCTAATCAAATTGTCCTCAAGTATTAACTACAATAAATTTATGTAACATCTATAGATATTATTCACAGACGGAAGGCATACTTTATTTTTTAAATCATTCATGAAAATTATTTACAGTCTTATGCATTCTTTAACATAAACATGTTTCCTAACTTGATTTTACGTTTATCTCAATTTTTCCTTAAAGACATAAATCTCTTTGACATTAAACAAAAAATATAACGAAAAACTTTCTTTTCACATAAAATAAAAGAAAGAAAACAGAATGAAAACGAGACTAAATTATGCTGTACATATATGATTATTGTTTAAGTTTTATATGAAGAAGATATTCACGTAACTTGATAAGCTGAAAATCGTTTTGCGACAAATAACACTGAAGGATATCTCAAAAGCATATAACTTTTTAACGCGTTATCAAACAAATAAATCAAAATTATTAATAATCGGTATACTCACTTGGTGTGTTTTTCTTTCAAATCGAATTAAAAAATTTGTAAAAGTTTAATTTTATTTGCTAATAAAAAATCATTTAACTTTGAATAAATTTATAATTTTTTCAAGAATTTTATAATTTTTCAATAAATAAACGATTCGTTTCTAATTTAAAAAATTTCGTTTATTAAACTCTTATCAAATTGGTTGAAAAAGAAAACAAAAAACTTATAAATCTTGAATGGAATAAAAATTCAAATTGATTTTGAAGAATAAATCAAACCAAATAACTAATCTTTGTATAAATAACGGTATTATTTGTGAGACATTAACAATTTATCTGCATTTTCCAATATTTTCATTTCAAATTTTTTCTCAAATAATAAATTGCAAGTTTTTTTTATATAATATAACGTTGTGGGATTTGGTGGTGCAAGAAAAATAAACAAAAACTTTAAATAAGTTTCAAAGAAATTAAAATGTTGAAGATGAAATATGTTTAGTAATATTTGTGAACTTGTACATGAAATGCACTTGTTAATCAAAACCACAATATCGTGTCCGCTTATTTTTTAGCACAGAAAAAATCGTGAACTTATAGCGCAAATTTGGAATTAAAACTCAATAAAAAAAATATTTATCGATCTTAAAATGTAAAACTCCATATAAAAAGTTAAAAAAAAATTTAATCAAAATATAAATCCATTTTTTTTGCATATGGCAATGTTCAGTGTTTTTTGCATATGGCGCGGCGCTGGTCAAGCGGGCTATGATTTATGATTTTGTGTTAACAAAAACAGAATGCTTGCACGTCAGTTTGTAACGTACGTTTAAACTAAAGATTTAAATTGATTTTTAATAATAGTATGTATATTATTTAATTAGAAGTTAAAGTGCTACTTTTTGTGTTGAATCTATAGTTTGACAATTATAGACGAAACCCAAAAAGTCACTTTAGCTCCGAATTAAATATACTATTTTTCGGCAAACGTTTAAATTTTTTATAAACGTTAAATTAATACATAAACATTTTTATAAATATGATTTTTTATCATCATAGTTACTTCCATAAAAGAAAAAAAACATTTAAATTTGTATAAATAAAACTTTTATCAAAGCGGTCTTTCAATCAAAATTTCATAATCTAATCAAAATAGTTGTTATTTTTGTTGTCATAGTTATACAATAGCTCAAAACTTCATCATCCATTCAAACTATTTGTTATTTTTTGTTGTCATAGTTACACAATTTGTTTAAAAAAAATAACAAATATCGTAAACATTTGCCGCCGTAAAAAAAATAAGAATGACCTTACTTTACAGCCGCTTTGATTATACGTAAAAAAGTAAAACTTTAACATCCTCCTTAGCGGTAGTAGTGAAGTAAATTTTAACGAAAAAGTGGTTTTTCGGCAAACGGCTGTAAAGTTTGAACTTTACAGTCGCTTGGGATAAGGTTAAAGTCTTATTTTTAACTATAATCAAACCGGCTGTAAAGAATTGCCATTTTTCCTTTTTTTTACGGCGTCAGTGAAATAACTTTCATATTTACATGGCGGCAGAAAAATTTGCCATTTCTTTCCAAATATTTACGCTATATGTTATTTTTCCAAACAAATTGTATAATTTTGACAACAAAAAAGAACAAATATTTTGATTGGAGTATGAAATTTTGAATTGTAAGGCTGCTTGTTTAGATAAAAACTTTTAATTATGCAAATTTTAATGTTTTTTGGAAGTAACTATGACGATAAAAAATCATATTTATAAATTGATGTATTAATTTCATATTTATAAAAAATTTAAACGTACTTTAGCTCCTAATTAAATAATATGCTATTATGAAATTAAAATTAAAATATATTAGCTTTCGATTATTAAATTAATTTTTCAAACTCATGATAGGAATTTTTTTTTATTTATTTTATTTTAAATTTCACTTTTAAAATATACATAATCGAAGTATAGAATCTTCATCGAATTCATAGGATTTTTAGAATTTTATTCTATTCTATCGTTCAAATACAAGTGTAAATTGTGTGATGAATAATTAAATTCAGCAAATCTATGTGATGTTCGAGGTTCGAAGTGATGTTGGAATTTTGTCGCGTATTTGCCCGTTAGGGTAACTTGTTACCCAACTTGTTAGCGATGTCATTGCACATCCTGATCCCGATCGTCTATACGCTTCAATACAACAAGCGACTCTCACTCGGTTAGGTAAATCTAACACTGACCGCATGCGTACCGTGCTCCGTGGGATGGATCTTGGTGATAAACCATTTTACTGATTTTACTAATGAAACTGAAAGTTATATGGAGCGTTAAACTTTATCCTCACGCGAAAACCATTATCGCCGTCACTGCAGATGCTGTTTTCATTGATTTGATGTCTCCATCAATTTTCAAAGTTGCACAACCTTCGAAACACCTCAAAAATTCAATTGACAACTCTGCAAAACTAAATTTTGAAATCTCAAAGTTGCAACAGCAATTTATAAACTTAGAACTTTAGAATAAAAAGTTGGAATTTCAACTATCGAAATTTAGCTAAATATTATAAAAGCCATCTTAGAGTTATTTTTGTTTCCCTACCAATTCAAAAAACTAAGTGGCTCGCCAGCGAAATGTGGCGACCGTCTTCATAATTACGGTTTGATGGTTTATGATACTATATTACAAATCTTTAATTTCTTATCGATACCAATGCCAAGGTATAGGTGATTCCAGCTACTCAGAAGCTCAGTGTGAAACCAAGCTGCACTCTTAGTGCAGCAAATTCTACTACGGTCTCTACTAACGAAACAGAAACTTAAATGCTGGGTTTAGCTCTACTATCGTTTGTTCCGATAAATGACTTTTTTGACAAATACGGTATTCTGGTTTATAGCAAACCGAAATGAATTATCGACTCACTTTCTTACATTTTCACAACAGCTGTTGTTGAGATAGCTCCTATCCTACACTCAGTTCTTATCAATAATAAATTTTCTCGTAAAATTAACAAGTTATTCCACGAGTACAAACAATTCATCTTTGACTGGAGATTCTCGTCAGCTGTGAAACAAACACAATGTTATACATTTGATAATAACAACTAGACTCCAGTGTCCGCAAAACTGACAAACTAGCAACTGATAAACTTAAAACTGAAAAGCTGAATTTCTGTAGACCCTCTAGTATAGTCAATGGTCTAGTCCTCTTGGACGAAAAGAAAACAGGTGGTATTTATGTTTGCGGTGATTACCGCGGCTTAAATAAAGTCACAGCCTCCGACAAATACAACATTCCTTCTTTTCAGGATTTTTGCCGGTGCCGGTGGCACTTTTTTCTCGATTATTGACCTAGTGCAAGCGTACCGTCTGATATTTCTAAGACAGCTATCTCTACACCATTTAAACTTTTCAAGTTCACCCATATGTACACCATTTTACGTCGTTTAGATTCCTGCTTCGTCTACAAAGATGACCTTCTTGTCGCATCTGAGTTCTATATCGAACACTTAGGACATCTTAAACTAAGACATCGATTCTAACGGAATTAAACCAACAAAAGAACAAGTGGATGTTATTTTAGAATTGACCACTATTTAAATGTTCAAGCAACTCCGTTGATTTCATTGAATGATCAATTTTTATCGACGTTTCTTTCCCCATGCTGCCGGTGATTAAGCCATTTCAAACGATTTGTTAAAAGAACGACAAACCACCACCACCCCATCAACTGTTCGGAATCATCTCTTCAAGCTTTTTTCAATTGTAGAAAGCAACTCAGCGATGAAACAATATTTGCTCATCCTTCTCTAGAATTATAGAATTATACTCACCATTTTGGTAGACGCTGCCGAAAAAGCAGTTGGTGCAGTCTTTCAACAACTGGTCCTCGATTTATGGCAGCCTCTCATTTTATTTTTGGTAAGGCTAACCGAAACTCAACAGAGCCACAGCGCTTATGTTCGTGAACTTTTGTCAGCTTATTTGGCTATTAAACACTTTCTTTACCTTCTAGAAGGGCGAAATTTTATCCTATTCACGGATCAAAATCCTTTAGTTTAAGTACTGTCAAAAAACTCAAACAAAGCTCTATAAGACATCTGGATTTTATCAGCCAGTTTACCACCGATTTGATATACGACATATTTCTAAAATTGACAATGTTGTTGCTGACGCTTTGTCATGCATTGATCAAATCCAACTACATGAGCGCATCGATTACTCGGAAATTGAGAGTTGAAGGACCTACTTTTGGAAAACAGCACGACGCTTAAATTCAAACAGTTTCCTCTATCCTTTCACTCTGATAAATTTATTTATAGTGATGTTCCAACAAGGAAACAACGTCCATTTATTATTATTCACACAATGTGAAGGACTGTTTCATCCTCTTCAGCCCAAGATTTTCATATCTGATATAGAGTGCAGTTCCTGCATAATTTCTAGTGTGAGACCCATCTCTGTAGATGTCCAACGTGATTGGCCGCTCTGTTCAATAGCAAATGAGCTGTAGATCGGTCGTCTATCTTTGGAATTACTACTCTATACACCGTTCGAAAGGCAATTAGAGGTACTAAATCGTGCGCAAGTCAACAAAGGCAAAATTAGGATCTGGTTTAACAAAACAACCACATACACAGGAACAAACGAATATAAATGCGATGAAACTGTTTATATTAAATGATAAAAAAAATATAACAACGCTTGTAATTGGCAATACGAAAGTAACACCTGGTCCCTCAATGCTATTACTCCGCTAACAGAAACCCGTTGCATTGTCTGATTGGATAAGTGGCTGGTTATTTTTTGTCTGGAGGCCTGAAGGATTGCTGAAAAAACTGAAATATATAGGTAACGGATTTATGACGTACGAATTTGCCGAGAAGGTTTTGGAGATCTGTTAACGTTGACATTGCAAAACATTCGTTTAAATAAAATTTACTAATGTTCTCAAAGCATGTGGATTATACCATAATAAACCAAAATTATCAGCAACGAATTGAAACCATGTTTAAACATAATTTAATATGGCCAAAACCAAAGCGGGCAAGCTAATTGAAAATTAAATGGATAAAAAGGAAAATAGTAAAAAATGTGACAATGGCACGAACAAATAAAAACAAAACGGAATTGCTGTTCGAAGTTCGAAAAAGAGTAAAAAAGGAAACAGCAACGGCGAATACTGATTTGCAGTCTATTTTAAGCTACCAGTCTGTATGTGTTTATCGTTGTTGGAACACCAACATTTTCTTACGTTTTTTCGATAATGTAATAAATTGGATATTTTTAAATAAAAATCGGTGTATTTTTGCGTTACCTAGAACCAGGTGATTTTCTACCAAAATCAGTTCATTCGATTTTTGGTGGATTAAACAATCCTGAAAATTATCTTCTTCAAACAAAACGAGAATGAATAATGGTTGAGCCATTAGGGCCAATGGTTGAGCCAAGGCCGTTGACAAACCATATTGGTTGTCAGGACATCACCTAATGATATCTAAATCTTAATAAAAAATTGATAATTCATTTTTGGAGAATTTCAGGAAGTTAAAAAATTAAGGATTATATTTTAAAGCAAACGTACGAGATTTTGATGTAACTTTGGTATGTAGGTGATCCACAAACGTATCTATCGTTAACACAAATATGAAAGATCTGAGTTTTTTTCAAAATTTGACACAAAAAGTGGGAGACAAGGAATTGACCTTTGCTTTCTGAAATCCAATGAAATAAATTTTATAATAATTGTCTTGTTTTGGCTAATTTTGATACCAACCGATGTAATCAGTTCTATCTACTGAAAATCGGTTTATTTAATTTTTAATAGTATTCAAAAACGGAAATTCAACTGTTTCAAATACCATGAGAATGAATAATGCTATAAAGGTCATTGACCATAACTGTTGAACGGATCTGAGATTTTAGCGAAATTGTGGTATGTATATAAGTCGCAAACACCTCAAGAGTTAACTTAGTATGCAGTGAAGGGTTAGATGGGTCTTCTGAACTACTGTTTATTTGAAAATTCTGATAAAGCGATTTTATTGGATTTTGGTTTGTATACATATGTAGTTTTTTACATTTAAAATTAACGGGAAGTTTTAGGAGTGATCCCGAAGGTCACACCTTCTAGTTCTCTCTATAGATCACACAAGTGTTTAAAACGCCAATACTCAAATACAGAAAAATTAATAAGCTTCGACATCACATAGACAAGATCTCGGCATTGTACAAAAATTTAAAATATATTCATTTGCCAAGAGTAACAGATCCTAAAAACATCAAACCATTAAAAATTAATGCAACACAACAAAAAATAAAGTTTAGTCATAGTGAATTGAAGGAAAAATTGAGTTGCTATTCAAGAAAAAATTCTTAATTTCCTTTATATAGTGTTTCTTATCCAAACAAGGAAATAAGGATAATGATACAGCAATGAGAAATTTCCGATAGATAATCCTTTTAACGTCGTTTGGTATATTTTCTAGTTTTTTGAATTTGCGTTTTAATGTCATTGGAATGACGTTATCTCGATTGAATATGTGGTTTTTTGTTTCACATCGCGCATTTGACTTGGAGAGTCTACAAATGTTCGCCTGCTCGAACAAGCGATATTAAATTTTTTTTAGATGCAGTGATGAAGTCTTGCAGTGCATGTATCTCGCCTTAACCCTCCTTTGTTTCATTTCCTAGACTTAAAATGTCACGGAAAATGGAATACAAGTGCAAGAAGAAAAAGCCATTCATATTTATTATTTCAGATAATATTTCAAAAGCGATTAAGATTTTTATTGTAATTAAGACAGAAATAACTGAAATCCATTTTTTTAAAACTATGTTATGGACCTAAATAAAAAAAAAGTCAGACAAGTGCGAATAAAATTCGCTCGTCAAGGGTTCCGGGAATGTAAAGAAAACAATATCAAAATAATTAACATAAAGTTGTGTTGTAAAGGGTTTATATTGCCAGACTATAGACACATCAAAAATAAATGGTTCATCGTAGATATCAATAGTAAATGTCAAGCTCATCTAAATTGATCGAAATGATATCAAAAATATTACTTTAGGTTAAATGTTATCCATAGCTGTTTATGGTAGCTAAGGAACGACAGTTCTGTTAATCAACGACGAAATGTAGGGGTTGAGTGGTGTTAACACTAAAAATAGGACTTTTTTGACAATAATTCAAAAACTGTGCATCGAAAGATTGTAAAAAAATTGTAATGTTTCTTTTCTGTTTTTCAACGACGAAACGTATAGGGGGACCAACTTTTTGTTGCACTTTTTTTAGAATAATGCAAAAACGGTGCATTGCAAAATTCTAAAAAAAATTGTAATGTTTTGTAATTTTGGTATTTTTTCAAATGATACCCCACTCATGCGAGCCAAAAACATTTTTTTCACCCTTCCCCACTCCCATCCCCTAAATACATAGAAATAAAATCACTTGAGGCTTCGCAGTATTTTTCGTTAAAGGTTTATAAAATTTCCTATCTCTATGAATTTTTTCAAATTTTTCTGTCAATCAATGAAGAAACGGATAGGGGGGAGGGGGAGTACTAACTTTTTGTTGCACTTTTTTTAGAATAATTTAAAAACAGTGAATCGCAAAATTCTAAAAAAAATTGTGCTGTTTCTTAATTTTGGTGTTCTTTCAAATGACACCCCACTTGAATCGGTTTTAAATTCCTCCCCCTTAATAAATATAATTATTAGTATTTGGTACTTTACTATATGTTTATTTCAAAACTAACTAATTTTTCTATCATGCAAAATATATTTTAAGATTTTCGATTACTTCGGCTCGGAGCTAATCGAGGAAAGAAACATACAGAAAACGCCATTATTTAGAATTACACAAAAAAAAGTGGGATGTAAAATTCCAAAATACATTTTTTAGAAATACTGAAGTGAAGCCCTTTCATATAATACCCTACTTGACTCGATATAAAAATGCATTTTCTCAAAGGTCTCACATCGCCCTGTTAACCAAACGAAAACCATTTTATTTATTTTCTAACTCCTCATTTTGTGTGAACAGATTAGTTTTATACGCATGCTAAATTTCAGGTTCATTGGATTTATAGTAATCGAGATAATCGAAATAATGTGAAAAACACGTTTTACTCTCATCAATAGTGTTCCGTATAAAAAACGGAACCCTAAAAACTTATGCGTAGTCTTTGTTTCTTATTTATCTATAACTTCACTTTTTTGGCAAGGGGTGCGAGTATATTGTTTGAAGTTTTTAGGGGTACCGTTAGCTAAAAAAATAAGAACCACTGATCTAACATAAACAAAATGTTCTTTTTCTGTTTGACTGAGGTGACTTAACCTGAATCGTATTTTCTATTTATTTTAGACAGGGCAATAACTTAATCCAGTGTTAAACAAATTTATACATAAAAAGGTCGTTTAAATACAATCATAACATCACACTCAAATTTTGATTGGTTTAAAAGCCCAGACATAATAAATTGTTAACCTAAAATTCAATTTATGTAAACAATATTATAACTTAATTCTGAGAGAAACAAAAACAACTAACAGCTCTTGTTCCGAGACAATTTTAATTTATAACGAAAAAATCAATAGTTTCTACACGAACATAATCATATTCTGTTGTTTATCTTCTATTCTCATCACATCACAAATTCAAATATATTTATCAATAAAGCTCCGTTTTAAGAAAACAATAGAATATAGGAAGAATTAAATCTATCTTCTTGTAGTATCTTAATCGGAATAAACTCGATATCGTATTCTGTCATTATTTAATGTTTTTGTTTTGAAGTAAATTACAATAACAAAGCGACAGAAACGGAAACTATGTCTACTGTGGAATTTTATTGGTTTGAGTTAAGAGGTATGGAAAATTAACTCAGAATAAAGAAAATATTTAAAAGGAAATTGATTAAGTATTGAGGTTAGCTCTAATATGATTTTATATTATATAACTTTTGTGGAGGTCCTTTTTCCATTTGTTTTTTCAATAAAAGGTGTTGTGTAATAGAAATAACAATATTTGTTATAATAATAAAGAAATGCTTAAGACCTATGTTATAAAATATATTGGGTTCAGATTTCTGAGGTGTAGATGAACGTAGTTTATTTGTTAAGAAAGGAAAACTAAGCAAATATCATATTATATAATAAAATATAACATATGCCAATATGCTACGAATGTATATTCCGAATGTAGTCAACTTTGTGGATCCATAAAGAAAATGTAACAAATTCCATTTTTTGTAACACGGCTGACACTTTAAGATCATCTGTGGGGGTATAACATATAACAATATAACATATGCCAATATACTACGAATGTATATTCCGAATGTAGTCAAATTTGTGGTGTTGTAAACCCATAACATCGAGGTCATTCTTCATTATTAGAATTGCTTATTTATCAAACACGCGCAATAAAGCAGGAAACTCTTGTTTCACTTAAAATTATTTAAAACTCTTGCTTCCCATAAATTTATTAAAAAACTCTTATTTCACATAAAATGTTTAAAAACTCTTGTTCCCATAAAATTATTAAAAAACTCTTATTTCACATAAAATGTTTAAAAACTCTTGTTTCCCATAAAATTATAAAAAACAAAAGCAAAACTAAAAATGATGAATTGACTTTTTAATTAAAACAAATAATTTTAATAAACATAAAAATTAGTTCTTTAGTTTTAAATTGAAGCTCCGACCGGAGGGTAACAAAATTATTGTTATAAATAAAATAAATAAAATTAAATCTATGTGTTGTGTTCAAAATTCATTTTCCTAGTCACAAGTATTTCTACAAATTTGGTGACAGCGGTGGGATCCCAATAAACAAAACAGGTCCAAATACTGTGATTAGAAAAAAATTCGTAAAGTCCGGTCGTAAAAAAAAAAAGAAATTCATTAAATTTTTGAAAAATCGATAAAAAAAATAAATAAATAACTTTCAGTGCAATAACTTTCAGTGCAATAACTTTCAGTGCATCAGTGATTTATAGAATAATAAAATTGCTGAAAAGATTTAGCTATAAAGATTTTTTTTTAAAAAATTTTTGTTTGCACACAAAATAAACAGAAAACACAACTAATACACGGTTTCAACCAATTCGATACCCAGCAACAACATTACACATCCATCATCTACGGGAATAAAAGAATTAGTCAAGGAAAATTATATTATGTACACTTCAATCAAGATTCATCAGATTCAATCAAGATTCATCAAAAATAATTAAATTTTCTCCATCACTAACAACAACAATTTTTTTCAACAAATCTACATCAGGAAGATCCAAGAAGACATACAAACTGGCAGATGTAAGTTTTATTTTAAATCTTTAATTTTTCTAAATTTAAAATTCTAAATTGCTCTAAAGTTTAAGTGTTTCTATAAAATAGACTAAATTAAAAATCAATTTTAGCTGTTTAAAGCATAACTTTTTGTTTTGGTAAATTATTAATGTCAGACGATAATAATCGTAAAAGTCTTTCTTTAAATATTAGTTTAAGAAATCGAAAAGTGCGAAAAATTAATACTAGTGACCAACCAACTATTTCAAATAATCCATCTGACATAATTGTTGAATGTTCGTCATCAGATAACCCAGATAGTGTCGAAGTTTCTTCTGATTCCGAATCAGATAAACCTACCTCAGTTTCAATTCATGAATTTTCAAAATCAAATTCAAATATCAAAGTTGAAAATTTAAATAGTCCTACAATGTCACTTGACGTTTCGTTTGCTTTAAAACTAATCCCTGAATTCAGTGGTGAAGCTATTCTATTAAATAAATTCATAAAAGGTGGTGATATTATTTATCAATCAGCTACAACTGTAGAAACTAAAAAACAATTTGAGAATATAATATTAATGAAATTATCTGGCAAAGCATACCAATGCGTTGAAAATAACGAACTAACCTCATGGGGATCAATCAAAGAGGAATTAATTAAACAATTTAGCAAAACTCGCACTTATAATCACGTAAATTCAGAGTTAGTACATTCACGACAAAAAACGGGTGAAACCATACATGATTTTGCAAATAAAATTGAAACACTATTAGCCGAACTAAATAGTTCATGCATTCAAAGCGAAGGTATAGAAACCGCCAAACATTTCCGAGGGTTGCACTCAAAGCTAGCTATTAACAGTTTTTTAGACGGCATAATCCCTATTATTCGAAAAAATTTGAGAAACGACTTCTCAGATCTTAAAAGTGCGGTACTAGCTGCAATAGAAGAGGAAAAAAAGTTGTTATTCAAACCAATAAATTCTATGCCATTTAGTAAAGAAAATCCTAACTCAAATTCAAAGTTATTATTCTGTTACAAATGTAGAAGAAACGGTCATACTATATACAATTGCAGACACAATTTTAATAACAGAAATTTCTTGCAAACGCGTTCAAATATTCCGTTAAATAATCAGCAAATAAGATACGCGACAACTATTTGCACATATTGCAAGAATCATGGCCATAGTATAAATGAATGTAGAAAGTTAAAAGCCAAACACAATAATAACGGAAATGGCAGTTACCAAGGTTATTATTACAGAACGGAAAATAAAAATCTTAATACGATTCCCAATGTACAAAGTTCCAATCCGGGAAACGATCCAACCCCGAGCACGAGCGGAGTGACTCAAATGGGGAAATTGTAACATTAGAACCGCAAATTTTATTTAACAATAATTTTAAAGAATCAAACGAATTTCTAATACTAACATTAAACATAAACGAAAATAAGGAAAATAAAACAGATTTTTTGTTGGATACGGGAGCATCCATTAGTTTACTAAAAAAAAGTAAAGTTAAATTAGAAACAGACGTACATTTTAACAAAAAATTTTTACTCAGAGGCATTGCTGACGAAACAGTTCAAACTTTAGGTGTATGTTATTTACAAATACAAATTTGTGATGCAAAAATAATGCATTCATTCAATATCGTTGATGACGATTTTCCAATTCCCACAGATGGAATTTTGGGTCAAGATTTTTTTTATAAAACTAATAGTGAAATTAGCTACGGAGATAAAAATGTATCTCTAAAAATAAACAATAAAATTTATAACCTAAATTTAAAAACAAATTCTAAATCCCATTACATACCGGCTAGAACGGAAAAGTTTATTCGAGTTATGGTAAATACAAATGAAGAGAGTGTCTCATTATCACAAGAAATTTTACCTGGCGTTTTTATCTCAAATTCTTTAGTCAAGCCAGAGAACTATTTAGTAACAGTGAGTATATTAAACTCTACTGAAAATGATATAGAATTAAATGATGTTCCATTAAATTTGTTTAGTATAAACAATTTCGAAGTTTTACAAATTAATTGTAATGTGGAACAACGTATGAAAACATTAGAATCTTCTCTAAAACTAGATGATTTAAATAACGAAGAAAGAATGTCTATTTTAGAGATATGTCGACAATATAATGAGTATTTTTATCTCGAAGGAGATCACTTCACTTCTACCAGTGCAATTGAGCATAATATTCCAGTTTGTCCTAATCAGCCACCCATAAATTCAAAACCATATAGATTACCTGAGTCTCAGAGATCAGAAATAAATAAACAAGTTAACGAAATGATGGAAAAAAATATTATTCAACCAAGTTCCAGCGCTTGGAATTCGCCTTTGTTATTAGTTGCGAAGCGTCCAGATTCTACTGGCCAGAAAAGGTTTCGCGTGGTGGTAGACTACCGAAAATTAAATTCAGTTACCATTGGTGATGCTTATCCTCTTCCAAATATTACAGAAATTTTAGAAAAATTAGGTAAATCCAAATATTTTTCAACCCTGGATTTAGCCAGTGGTTTCCATCAAGTTAATATGAGTAAAGCAGACAAACCGAAAACTGCTTTTAGTACTAGCCATGGCCACTACGAATTTAATCGTATGCCATTTGGGTTAAAAGGTGCGCCTGCAATCTTTCAGAGATTAATGAACTCTGTACTTACTGGTTTACAAGGAAGTAAATGTTTTGTTTACTTGGACGACATTGTTATCTACGGATATGATCTTAGGGATCACAATAACAAATTAATTGATGTTTTAGAATGTCTTAAACATAATAATTTGAAGCTTCAACCAGATAAATGTAATTTTTTGAGAAAAGAAATAAATTATTTAGGTCATGTAATTACTGATAAAGGAATTAAACCAGATCCTTTAAAAATTTCTGCTGTGAAAAATTTTCCAAGAGCAAATTGTACAAAAGATGTGAAATCATTTTTAGGTTTAATTGGCTATTACAGGAAGTTTATTCCTGACTTTTCAAAATTATCAGAACCATTGCACAAATTATTAAAAAAGGATGTCAAATTCGAATGGAATGGTTTTTGTGACGAAGCTTTCGATAAATTAAAAGAAAAATTGGTGAATCCTCCAATCCTTCAGTATCCCGATTTTTCTAAGGAATTTACAATAACAACAGACGCTAGTGATCATGCTATAGGTGCAGTACTTTCACAAGGAACAGGTTCAGTGGATCTACCAATTGCTTTCGCAAGTAGAACTTTAAATAAAGCTGAGCGAAACTATTCCACCATTGAGAAAGAATTGTTAGCAATTGTCTGGGCTGTTACGTATTTTAGACCGTATGTCTACGGACGACGTTTTTTGATTATAACAGACCACAAACCATTGGTATGGGTATGCAATATTAAAAATCCTTCATCTAGATTAATGAGATGGCGTATTAAGTTAGAAGAATACGATTATAGAGTAATGTATAAACCTGGTAAACTTAATACTAATGCCGACGCACTTTCTAGAATTCCTATGACCACTTCTCAGATTAATGTTGTGACACGAGCTCAGTCGAACAAAATAATAACGAATAATAATCACAATATACCAGAAATTTCAGAAATTATAAATAATGGAAAAGTTGATGTAGCAAAAAACGAAAATAATATTAGTGAACAAATTAGCGAGCATACAAATATAAAAAATAAAGATTCAAATCATGTTGAAGTAATTGATAGAAATGTGATAAAAACGATTTTACAGGAATATCATGAAAATCCTTTAGGTGGACACATGGGTGTATCTAGAACATTTAGTAAAATCAAGCAAAAATACTACTGGAAAACCATGTTTAAAGATATTAAAAAGTTTATAAGAAGCTGTACGTTATGTCAAAAGAATAAAATAGGTAAAATAAATAAAATTCCTATGAAAATTACAACAACTTCAGAACAACCATTCGAAAAAATATTTCTAGATGTTGTTGGCCCTCTACCTGAAAGCTTTTCAGGACAAAAATATATTCTTACAATACAGGATGATTTAACAAAATTTTCAGATGGAATTCCAATGCCAAATCAAGAAGCAGAAACAGTTGCTAAAGCCTTTGTTAAAAATATAATATGTAAATTTGGTACCCCTATTAGTGTTTTGACGGATCAGGGATCAAATTTCACTAGCAACCTTTTTAAACAGATGTGTAAATTATTAAAAATAAAGAAAATTCAATGTACAGCATATCATCCTCAAACCAACGGCGCTTTAGAGCGTTCTCATAGAACATTGGGCGAATATATTAGAAATTTTTGTACAAATGATCCATTAAACTGGGATGAGTGGATACCGTATGCCATGTTTACTTACAATACAACTCCCCATACTTCTACAAATTATTCTCCATTTGAATTATTATTCGGTACTAAAGCAAAATTACCTACTTCTTTAACATGCGAACCAGAAGCAATGTATAATTATGATGATTATCTTTTTGACTTAAAAAACAAATTACAGAATTCACATCTAATAGCGCGGAAAAATTTAATAGCAAATAAAGAAAAATCTAAAACTTATTATGACAAAACATCTAAACCATTTTTGGTAAATAAAGGTGATTTAGTATATTTGAAAAACGAACTTAACAAAAATAAAAAACTTAATCCATTATTCCTTGGTCCTTATTTAGTTTTAGAAACACCTAGCGCAGAAAATTCTATAATAAAAATAGGAAATAAAACTCGTACGGTTCACAATAATCGTCTTAAAAATTGTAATCAAAATTGATTTGCAACTTAATAAATTTTTTTAATTAATTTTAGAAAACAAGGAAAATGAGTCTTTTTGTTTATGTCACTCTCAACTTCATAGGCACTTGTTTTGCCGATTTTAATGTGACAACCATAACTAACCCTAACGGAATTTATTTCGAAGGAATAGGAACAGTTAACATATATGAATCTAGTTGGCGAATCGTAACTTATTTAAATCTAGATACATATCATCAAGAATTCAAGATGCTCGAAGACTGTATATCACAAACACTGGCAATATGTAAAGATGTACACACGAGAAATGACTATTGTTTTAAGGCTTAAAAAATTATTTAGAACATAGTTTTAGAGATGTTACAGTCGACGATGATTTTCTAACAGAGATATTTGAACGAAAATCTAAAAGAAATAAGCGAGGTATAATTAATTAATGGTATTGGTAGGATATCTAAAACACTGTTTGGTACTCTCGATGACGAGGACCGCAACTAATTATGACGGACAAATAAATAAAATAATAAAACAAGATAAAGAATTTAATCATTTGTTATTAGAACAAACCTCAATTTTAAAAAGTTCTGTCGAATTTACAAATAGAAATTATAACTTGTTTAACAAAAAATTTAATGAAATCAATAATCAAATAGATGAATTACAAAATAAAAATAAAATTGAAAACAATAAAATTTATAAAATACAAAAATATGAAGAATTAAACAATTTAATTATAGGGTTGTTAAGCTCTTTCCAATTAAAACAAACAGATTATATTAACATAATAATGATGGCACAAAACCACAAGTTACATCCTCATTTAATAGTTCCAACGAAACTGATATCGTTATTAAATAGTATTAAGTCAAATTTACCATATGATTAAAATTTCCTTTTTCGATTATAATGATAATCTTTTTGAAATATATAACTTAATTAAATTAGATACTAAATTTAAAGAAGGTAAATTAATTTTTGTGGTAGAGATTCCATTAATTCAGTTAAATAATTATAAACTTTTTAAAATAATAAGTATCCCTACACTATTTATCAACAATACATACGCGTTAATTTCAATAAAAAATGATTATATTGCCGAAGATCAATATAATAAATTCTATTTATTTTTCGAAAAAGAGACAATCAGAAATTGCATAAAAATGGTTCGAAACAGTTAATATGTAAGCAAGATTCTCAAGATATAGTTCTAACTACAATCATTGTGCTATACATCTGCGACACAACAAAAAATAAATGCGGATAGTTGTCAAATTCATTTTTTAAATTTATATTCAGACATATGGATTAAATTAAATAATCCTGGTCATTGGTTATTCATATCGCCGATAGCAAAAAAAATAAATGTAACTGTAACGGGACCGATTCTAACATTGAGATTTTGGGAACGGGTTTAATATATTTTAAGAAAATTGTTATTTGTACAATGGCGAAATTACACTGTTTTCTAGCAGTGATTATAATTCTAAATTAAGATTACAAATTTCATTTACTACTAATTTGACAATGCACATCAATGAAAATCTTAATTTCTCGAATAATAAAGAACTATTGCCCAAAGTAAAAACGTCTCAAATAATCTATAATAATGAACTCAACGAGATAAGTAAACACATTTCGGAACTCCAGATAAAGAGCGTACATTTTTGAAAAATAGTAACAAAGGAATGGAATCTCACCATTTTCACATTTATAGTTTGTACGGAATTTTTATTTTATCTGCTATAATAATATTAATATGTTATTTCCTAAAATGCAAAGTTAAATGCAAAAGGGAAGAAATAAATAAACCGGAGGAACAACCGGAAATAAATGAACAAATTAGGATTTAGGAATAAGCAACATATGTAAATATGACATATGTAAAATAATAATAAACAAATTTTTATTTACTTTAATTTTTATTAACTATACTTTTTTTTAAATGATAATCTATGGAATATCATTTCACTTAAGAGGGAAGGTGTTGTAAACCCATAACATCGAGGTCATTCTTCATTATTAGAATTGCTTATTCTTATTTATCAAACACGCGCAATAAAGCAGGAAACTCTTGTTTCACTTAAAATTATTTAAAACTCTTGCTTCCCATAAATTTATTAAAAAACTCTTATTTCACATAAAATGTTTAAAAACTCTTGTTCCCATAAAATTATTAAAAAACTCTTATTTCACATAAAATGTTTAAAAACTCTTGTTTCCATAAAATTATAAAAAACAAAAGCAAAACTAAAAATGATGAATTGACTTTTTAATTAAAACAAATAATTTTAATAAACATAAAAATTAGTTCTTTAGTTTTAAATTGAAGCTCCGACCGGAGGGTAACAAAATTATTGTTATAAATAAAATAAATAAAATTAAATCTATGTGTTGTGTTCAAAATTCATTTTCCTAGTCACGAGTATTTCTACAGTGGATCCATAAAGAAAATGTAACACGGCTGACACTTTAAGATCATCTGTGGGGATAAACTCCAGTGCCACGGTAAAAAATAATTCAATAGTATAATTCCTTTAAATGATTTGATAACAAAATTTCCTGACGCACTGCATCGCGTTTTACATTGTGTATCTTCCTTTGGTGAAGACCACCTTAACTTAACAAAGAGAACTCCTGGCGGAAAAAAAAGTTTCCTATATTTTTTAAATGTCAATAATTTTATGATGATAGAAAGTAAGACGTCATCCTGCACATTGAATAAGATAATTTGGTAATGTGGTATCCTCCATCTTTAATATTTTTGGCATTCCGCACCGTAGTTTAAAAATTATATAACGTTCATATTCAATTAAAATGTCCATGTAAATAAAATAAATAAATAATAAGAAACGGACTTGATTTATATTGTATGCTAATCTAAGAGTGTGATCATTTGTGTATAGTAAAAGTTCTTGAAAGCGCCACCCGCTACTACCAAACATCTAGTCATTTACATTGAAATTTATAATGTTCCACTTTTGTGCAAGTGTTACCCATTGGTTACTTTAGTTGCTGAAGAGTTGTTTAGGGTAAAAAACCCGGGAAATCAACAAGGTCTGGAAATGAGGTTTTAATATTGTATATTTAGATATTAGAATTCGTTGACATCACCCTGTCGTCAGGTTGCAAACTTCTGAGTGAATAGATGTGTATAGAATTGTGCTCAAACTAAATAAATTATTTAAAAATAGTAAAGAACGATATTTGCTAGTCAAATTGAATTTTGTTATAAATTAATACTTAATTATTAAGTTTCTTTAATAAAACTATGAAAAAACAGTTGATGGTATAGTGAAAATTCTAAACAAAGATCTGTTGCAGTGACATTGTTGTAAAATCTTGTTTCGAGTTTATCTATCTGCAAGTTTTTTTTTTCATTCAAAAAGAATTATTTTTATAAACATAATTAATTAATAATACAATTATAAATTCAGGGCAGTTAAACATTTTTTGTTGTGAAACATATATTGTTTTTCAAGCTGTTCTTGTTTGTTTGTTGGTTATAAATAATATTAAAGTCAAAACAATTATAAATAAAATTCAACGATGCCGGATTGCGAGAAATGCAAAAAGTCTGTAGATTCTAGAGAACGGTTGGGGATCAGATGTTATGGTAAATTTAAAAAGGCATTTCATCTCCAGTGTATTGATTGGAATTTTGATAAATGGAGCAAAATATTCAAGGAATGTGTTTATGCAAAATTTGTGTCTTATGATTGTCAGAAATATGAGGAGACTTTATAATGTTTGAAAGCTTAGAAAAGATTTCAACGTCAATTAATGAATTGAAAGTTTTCATTACGGAACAGAAGTCTTCGAAAAATTTGAAGCTTTTTGAGGTAAAATATATAATTTCAGAAAATAGTACACACGTAAACGAGCTTAAAAAAATTAATTCTGTAACAAATAACAGTATTGACGTCAAAGTAAATGAAATTAAACGTACATAAGTGGATTGTAGCTCAAAATTAACCTCGCTTTCTTTGTCGGAAGTAGTCAAATTTCAACCAAAACAAGTAATTCTTGTACAACCAAAAGTGGCACAAGAAAGCTGTAAAACTAGAATCGATATTATCTCCCATATCGATCTTACAGAAATTCCTATTATGGGTCAGTATGTGAACCCAAATAGTGTCAAATAGTAGAATAATAATTTTCAATTGCCGCTCAAAAAAAGATAAGGAAAAATTAAAAAACTAGCTGTTGAGAAACCAGGCACACATTATAACATAAAAACTCCCGCTGAACTAAATCCTAGATTGAGAATCTTTCGTTTATCTGAAGAATTGAAAGGTGATGATATAATTGTTGCTTTATAAAATGAGATTTTGAAAACAAGTGATATAAAAATTATAGCTATACTTAAAAGGAAACACTCTGTAACGATCAGCAGTGCAACCTAGTCCCCCAGATGAGAGAGGAAATTGCACATGCTAATGCTGGAGAATTGTCACTGTGACTGAACTCCGAAATCGCTCAATCGACTTCGCTCAGTCATTTGGGGCCATAGGGTTGTTCGGCAGTCAGAGTGTCCTAGTTGGTGAGCGATATAAACAAAAACCGGATAAGAGATAGACCACCAGCCCTATCCACCAAGCGATCCCTATTCTCAAAAACATACTGAATTTATAAGACGCGAGTGATCTTGTATGTACTTAAATAAAAGTTATTTATCCTATACAAAATTTAAATTAAACATCATGAAGAATCTTAGCAAAGAACTACACTCACCAGTTCTTCTGGTCCTACTCCTTCTGCTGATTCTCAATGTGATAATCTTATTAATTTGTCATTCAAATCAGTAGCATCAGTAATAAAGAAGCCCACCACCGAAGTGACGAATGCCATCCGACATCATTTGGATATTTATTTTTTTTCGTTCTTTGTTTTATTAAATACAGCTGCAGCAATACCATGGGCGTACACATAATCCAAATTGTATACGAACCACACAAATATAACTTAAAACAGTCAACCGAAATTATTTATTCTTTTTATTTTTATAAATATATTTTATAAAATTAATTTCCAAAAACATTTTCAATCGAGATGTTAATTCAATATTTTTTTGAATCTCTGTCAACACTTAAAACACCATCCACCATCCAAACACCATCAGTCCACTGATGAGGAGGTCATATTAACCTTGCAATATTTGGAAAATAAAAAATTGAAAAAAGAAAATTTTGGTCTATTGCTTGGTAGTGGTTTTTTTTTAATAAAAACTACTACACGATTGTAAATAATACATTCTAAAGACCAGTTTTATGATACAGTTGTTAAAAACTATATCATAAACGATAAAACAAAAAACACTATCCTTTGTATTATTATGGACGAAACAAATATAATTATGTGACTACTCAATCATAAATCATTTTTACACTTGTTATTATTACTATTTAAATTGAAACAACTGAAACCATTTAATTTAATATAATAAAACCATTTAGCAGAAATTATCTTTTTTTTATATTATTACTAGCGGGACCCGGCGTGCTTTGCTACGCCTATAAATAAAGCTTGTGTGTATACATTTTGTTGACGTAGTAGCAATAATCTCAAATAGTAGTAATGAGAAATGATTTTCTTATTTTGTTTTTAAATATGAATGTAAAACGATCAGCACTCTAGTTGATTGTAAAATATAAAAAAATAGTATTATCAGGGTTGTTCCTTTACGCGTAATCTAAAATAGATTACATTACATGTAATCTATGTAATGTAATCTATGTCATCTATGTAAATTTGGTGTAATCTATTAATTTGGATTTAAGAAGAAATATGTGGAATTATTGTATTATCCCAACTGAAATTTTTTTCGATTTTTTCGCAGAAGACATGATGATTAATATTGTCAAAAACAAGATCTTGCGATCTTGAAAAAAGTTTATTTAATTGCTAGAAAAGTTTAGAATGCACATATCAATTAAATAGATTACATAATAGTTTACATTATAGATTACACGAAAATATCTCGCGTAATTTACACGTAATCTATGCGTAATCTATACATGTAAAGTAATCTATTTTGTCTACGGCACAACCCTGTTATATATAAAACAAAGGATATATAAAACAGTGGCGTAGCCAGAATTTTCCATTGGGGGGGGTCAAGAATTATTTAAATTAATTAATTAGTTATATTAATAATTCATTACAATAATATATACTTCATTTTAATGTTTCCTTAATTTTAATTTTTTTAATTAATGATTTTTTAAAAAGTAAATTAATGATTATTTTTAACTATCTTAAATTATTTTACATCAAATAATTAATTTTAAAGAAAAAGATTTCTTACCTTATAAACTATGTAAAATCTAAATCTATTTGTAAAATTTAAGGACGCAAGAACACAACTTCTTTCTTCAAATTGAAATTAGCACTGAGCAATAAATGTTTGAAGTAACGCAAAAAAAAGTAGCTAGTAGCTAGATTTTGGTTGTATGGAATTATTTCGTGGAATGAGATTTCATACTAAATGGGATTTTTGCATTCAGATTCAGTGGAATGAGAAAATAAACTCCGCATTTGTGGGATGAACTGTCAAATTATCTCGTCAACGAAATGCGATTATTTGCTTTGAAATTTTGTATAGACCCACAAAAATGGAGATAAAAATGTCGAAAAAAGTTACGATAAATCAAAAAGATATCTACTTAGGCGTCAAGATTTTTTCTATTTGATATAGAATCACAAAATTACACTTTTTTGATATGATGTTATTCAAATATGTTCCTTCTACAAAATTTACTATCCCTATTGCCTTTGTGTATATAAGATAAACAGATCAAAACTGTCCCTTTTACTACATTTACTTAAATTACCCTAAAAAAATTAAAAAAAAATCCGCTTGCGCCTAAGTTCAAGTAATCATGCCAAAAGAAATTTTAGTTAATTATTTATAGGAGAATATGGATTTGGCGCGTGGGAGTTAACGATATTTTATTTTATTATTTATCAATAACTATTTTAGAAAATAGTACATTATTTAATTAGGAGCTAAAGTGATACTTTTTGTGTTTAGTCTATAGTTTGACGGCCGACCGCAGGGAGGCCGACAATTATAGACGAAACACAAAAAGTCACTTTAGTTCCGAATTAAATACACTATTTTTTCGGCAAACGTTTAAATTTTTTATAAATATGAAATTAATACATCAAACTTTTTATAAATATGAATTTGTACCGTCATAATTACTTCCAAAAAAGAGAAAAAACATTTAAATTTGTATGAATAAAATTTTTTTATCAAAGCAGCCTTTTCAAAATTTCATAATATGAGAATCAACTTATTTTTTGTTGTCATGGTTATACAATATGTTTGAAAAAATAGCAAACTAACAAATAACAAATGCTACTTTACAGCCTCCGTAATATAAAATAAAAATGGCGTTACTTTTGCTGTCGCTAGACGTTACTTTTTCTGTCAGGCTAAAAAGTAAGACTTTAGCTAGCTTCCTAGCGGCAGTAAAGTTAAACTTTACAGCCGTTTGCCAAAAAATTAACTTATTTATTTAATTTATATACAAAACATATTGTTTTGTATGCTTCTCGCAGATTTGATAAGGCAGACGGAAATAGGGAAATGGGGCGATGTGGCAAAATACACTATTCAAACACACTATTTATTAAATTCTGAAGAACAATTTTATAGCTAAAATCTATAGCGAACTTGTAAACTAGCTATCGAAAGAAACACAAATAAAAACAAGTCAATAAACTGGCAAAAGAATTCCATCTTCAAAAATTTGTACTAGTTTAGAACTTGTACTAAAAAGGCTATCTCGAGAAGAGAGCGAGAATACCAATTAGTGGAATTGAATTATTTAGTGAGAAATCAAAATTCGAGATAAATAATAATTCCATTCCACTTCATTTTTTCTAATGAAACCAGAATCGAGGTACTGATTCGTTTAAATAAGTAATTTAAAATAAAAAGAATACCAGTACGTCTATTCCTGCATTTCCCTGAGAATTGGGAATTGAGAAAAAAGTGCAATAAATGAAATAAAGACAATTTTCTAATACGAAATTGCTGTTTCCCGCGGCACGGAATACTAGTTATGAAAAAATTGCTGTAATTTATTTCTCAATTCCTATTTCACGATGTACAGGAATAGGGCTACAGATGTACTCATAAAGAAAGAATAGTAGACAAAATAATAGACCAGTGGGCATAAATAAAAGACGCCAGAATAGTACATTATGATGCTAGGACGTAAAGCTAAAGATTTTGGACGTATGTGGAGTTTGCATCCACATTAAGTCCAAAATAGCTTACGTCTGTGCATCATATACTATTTTGTATTCGCCGCAAGCACAATATTTTTAAAAAAATGTTTATTCTAAATTAATAGTTATTTATTGTACAAGATGATAAAATTGCACTTTATCTTCGAGAGCTATTTTAGCGTCGAGGCGTCAGCATCGAGAAGATAATGAAATTTTATCGTCGTGTGGAATACAACATTTTTTTCTATAGCAATTGTTAAAGAAGACGAAAAAATGCCGAAAAATCAATGATAAATTTAATTTAAAAGTATCAGGAAAAAAACAGTTTCACGAAAAAATGAGTATAGGTAGGCTTTGATAACTTTTTTATTCGCCTGCATATTAAAGAGTTACTTTATTACTGTGATTTGCGGCTTTAAAGGATCACTTTTCAACTATTTATTTTGTTGTCATAGCTACGTCTAAGAAAGTAAAAAGCATTTGTATTTGTTTAAATTCTATGAAAAATAAAAATTTTTATCAAAGCAACCCTTAAATTCAAAATTTCATTGTCCAATTAAAATAGTTGTTATCATTTGTTGTCATAGCTACACAATACATTGCAAAAAATAATAAATATTTTGTCAAATGTTACTTGTTCCACATATTTTTATTTTAAAATTTATGAAAATTTATAATTTTAATTTAGAATAAACCAATTTTCTTAAAATATTTTGCTTGCGGCGAATAAAAAATAGTATATGATGCACGGACGTAAGCTATTTTGGACTTAATGTGGGTGCAAATCTCGGCTAGCGCCTCGATTTGCAAACTCCACATCCGTCCAAAATCTTTAGCTTTACGTCCTAGCATCATAATGTACTATTTTAGTTTTATAAACAAACAAACAAATCAATTTTATTTGTTTTTTGCAAAAATTGAATTTGAAAACTAGATAGTTTGGGTTTGTCAATATGTGCGATATTACAGAAGAAAACTGCCTTCTGATATGGAAGAGGAGGCTTCAGAGACAATTCGTAGATGGCCTGAAATTTTGAATTGCCTGAAAACTCGCGGATGGTACATCAAAGAGAATACCTGTGCTTTCAAAAATGGAAAAACTTGTAGAATATCAACAGCAAAATACTTTATCTACCCTTGCTGTTAAAGTACTACTTTATCTACCCTTGATGGTAAAGTGCTATTTTTCCCTCTAATTTTAGTTGATAATAGCACGTTTTAACAGTTGCCATAGAAAAAAGTTATAAATTTGCATAAATTTTGAAATAAAAATATGTGGAACAAGCTACCTTTGACATAATATTTGTTATTTTTTCCAAATTATTGTATCACTATTTTTTTTTTATTTAGCGTATGGTTTTTTTGTAACACCTTAAAAATTAAACTTAAAATAGGTAGACTCTTCTATAAAATCCACCTAAAATAAAACATGGATACACATTAAATGAACTTACAATCGATTTGATTGCGCGTCTATGAGTAAAAAAGTAAAAAGTAAAATATTTGAACATTGGGCAGTACATTTGAACATTATATGTTTACATCGAGCAGTCTATCCATGCTACTACGTCAGGAGTTGCCAAATGGATGTCTGAGATGTCGCCATTGTACCGTCGAATTGGACACACAGTTGCAATGTGTTTTATGGTTTGTTGTGGAGCGCCGCAGTCACACTCAGGGGACTCTGAAATGCCCCACTTGTAGAAAGAATCAGCACAACGTCCATGATTCGTTCTTATTCAGTTTAGTGTAGTCCAGGTATGACGTGGTAGATCGAAACCAGGTTGGGTAGAAGTCGGGTTAGTAATAGAAAGGCCAGTTGTGTTGTAATAATGCCAGGAGGTGTCCCAGGCATCCAAGATATTAAAATCAGTTGCCAGCAGGCTGCTGACAGTTTTATGTGGAGGCTTTCTTGACTTCAATCGACAACGAGTGTGGTCACCGTAATATTCGTGCAAGGGTAACGTGATGTTGTTGGTTACCTTTTAATGTTCACGCATGAGAGCATGCGAGCGTCTGAGTGCATGTGGAGCGATATTGCTTAACACAGGGGCCAAGGAAAAGGGGTCGATCTGATAGTACCATTTATAGTACGCATCGTGGCATGCAGCTGGCAGTCAACTTTTTGAGTATGTGTGCTAGTGAGTATGTGTGCTATCACTATGACAACATAGAAAGGGTGGGGTTCTGTGGAATGAAAAGAAAGCAACTGTTCAATTCATTCGTAAGATACCAGGGAAAAAATCTTAATATTAGAATATTAGAGCAATTCCTCTAGATTACAGAAACTTTAAAATTTCAATGGGGGGGGTTTAAACCCGAACAAACCCGTATGTCGCTACGCCACTGATATAAAAAATACGCGATCAAATAAGTTTTCAGGTGTGTCTATATATAGAACATTATACGGAACAAAAATGGATTCATAAATTTTTCACAGTGCTCATGCGGTTTAATATACGCTTTCTTTACCGGCAGGTTACTGATAACGTTGCAAACAATTTTGATCGTTATGTCATTTTATGATCAGCAAGGGCTGTAAGAATAGCGACAATACATTCGATGAAGGTATAGAAGAAGTGATGCAAAAAAGAAATAGAGGAAGTGCAGCAAAAAAATCAAAATTCTTTGGAAGTTTTTGTATTAGAATTCATAGAATGTGAATTCATAGGATGAGAAATATTTCTATTAAGTGAACATCCTAAGTCATTTTAAAGTCATTATGGATTGTTGCAAATAAATGCGAAACTCATATCTTACACACGGTCAATATATTGGCATATATGTTCCATATATAGGCAACATTAATGGAATATTAATTTTTGGGCGATTTTGTGAGTAATTATTGCTCAAAGTAATTATTGAAAGTATTATTCCCGATAATAAGTAATTATTGTCGGGATTGAACTCACACTGATCAGAGACATCATAGTTCAAAGCCATCTTACAGACTCAGCCAAAGTGGATGAAACAACAATGAAACATATTTTAATTTTCATGCTCAGATAATTTCTAAATTGAAACTTCATTATCTCATATTTTTTTTTAAATTGAATTCTCCATCTATGATTAAACAATTGTAAATTGTATTCGTTCCCGACACGAAACACACAAAAACTGTTTTAAAGAAGTTATTCTGAAAGAAAATAAAATATAAAAAATAAAATAAGCTTAATCACTCTAAAAATCTCGCAAAACTTTATTTATTTTACACCAAATAGTGTAAAACTTTTGTTTATTTAACATTATACCCGTTGCGTATTGTCGGTATCTCATAAGAAAGGAAATTCAAGAAAACTCGTTTCGATAACATCCGTGTTCGATTTGACTGAAGCATTTAAAACTACGAAAAATTTAATACAACTGTTGTTATTTTAACAGTTGTTTCAGTTCCTCTAAACGTACCTAACATTCGATTTACATTGTATCATTTTTATTGCAACAATTATTTATTTTAATAAGGAAAAAATTTTAAAATGCCGTTTTAATTCTTCATTCGTGTGCTTGTAGGCACAAATTATATTTTGTGTTTTTCCGTCTAGATACGTACACGAATAAATCAGAAGGTATTCCGACGTTAGATGGCCACATACAGTTGTTCAGATGTGAGAAGTTCGGACTCTCCAAATCTACCTAGTCCACATTCTTGCAGCAATTGTCCTTGTCCTTTGTTGATGGTCATTGCAGAAGCGAGTCGCACTGGAAACTAAACGTTTGAATTCAAATGCCGTATCTGTTGGGATCATTGAAATGCATGGGAACAGTACATCTTCCCCTTTGAATTTTCCATCCAAAATTGTAGCTTCAATGACATTGTTCATCATCTTTTTCACCGAAAATTTAAAAAAAATTTGTGCTTTTTCAAAATATTTGACATATTTTTTTAATAAAATGTGTTGTGTAGTTGGAAATACAATATGTGTCACCACAACACATAAAACCCTTTAAGACCTAGGTTCCACAACATCATATTTTTTAAGATGATGAACGCAAATTTCTTATTTTTTGGTTTTTATATTCTTTTTAAAGAATGGAAAACTAAATAATAAATCCTTTCACATGATAATAAATGACATAGGGCAATATTTCATGATAAAATGGAGGAAATAAAAATAAAATACTTTTTTTTTCCAATTTGTAGGAGCAAAGCTAAATTGGGTTACTAATTATCCTTATAGTGCTAGAAGCATATACTAAGATCATGAAAAACATTGTTTTACTCAAGGAGTAAACCCGGCATATTTAATAGTAATATATGGAAGCTCATTTTTCGAGCAAGCGAAAAAGTTCATTCTTTAAAAAAATATACAAAAATAAAAAATTTGCGTCCATCAACACCTTAGAAAGCATGTTGTTGTGGGAACTTATTCTTCTAAGGTTGTTATTTTTTGTTGTTGCACACATTGTAATTCGTACAACCCAACACATTTTATTTTAAAAAAAATAGCGTGTCATCATCATCATCAAAGAATATTAATACTATAACTAAGACTAAGGGTGCTATCGTTGATTGAAAAAAGTTCATCCGCCGAAACCCCTAAGATATCACTTTGGCTAGTGATATCTCACTGCTATTGCCAGTGGTATACGATATCTCAAGCTAACTCATATGCAAATAGCAGGGACCTAAGCACGCGGGGTTGTCACACCCATAGATCAAAAATTTTAAATTTTAAAAATCTTCCTGCGGGAGTATCTAATTAATTCGTTAATGAATTAATTAATGAATTGTTTCCGTTTGAAAATTAATATTGCATACGTGTTGCCAGCTAAGTCCCACCATTTTTAATTAGTTTTTTCATCATCATTGCCATCCGTGTTTGATCAACTATGCTTCTCTGTATAGTATTTGTGCGGCTCCCATTTCGTAATTTTGAGCCTTAAATCGATTTAATCGATTGTAAAGTCAGTGTTTGTGAACTATCTTGCGGTGATTACTATAAAAATATTATACGAACAGACGCGTAAGGTTTTGAAGAAACGCTTTAATGCAAATTCTGTATACATTAAAACAGACCAACCAAATAAAACCCCTATAGCAAAACTTGTTTTGGAAAATAAAATGATTATTTAAATTTTCCAATAGGTAATATGAGGTTAAAGAAAGAGGTGCACGACAGCAATAAATTGGATGCTTTTGAATCCCTTTACATTCACGAGAACATAAACGCAATTAAAATTGACAAAGGCAACATAAATTCAAATTTATTTAATTTATTTACTAAACACACACGAAAATTGGACAAAGCAATCGTAGTGAATTTTCAAAACTTTGACATTAAAAACAACGTTTTAAAAACAAATACGGCACCATCTATTGGCTAACCCAAGTTTTGAGGCGTATATCACACTATCAAATATATTGGTTAATAAAAAAAATTTTCATGTCAAATTTTTTTTATTAACCAATATATTTGATAGTGTGATATACGCCTCCAAATGGAGAGTTTAAAGCATTGAATAAATATATAAGGAAGAATAATTACGTGTGGCTACACGAATATTTTTTGAAGTATGCAATTTGTATATCTGTGCGTTCTTCATCCATGACATTGGACATATTTCGTTTTGTATTTTAAAATAAAATGATAGCTTTCATCCGAAATTCTACTTTAAGATATTCAAATTAAACAAAATTTATAAAAATTTAAGTTTAAATTAATGTTTTACAAAACAATTATTAGTATTTGTGTAGTAGTTTGTTCATAAAATTGAGGTTGCATTAAAATATGTACAAATAATCTTAAATACACTGAAATTTGATCATCAAATTTCATATCCATTATTAGAATTTTTTACTAAAACTACGCATAAAAAGGGCTTAGAATGATGTTTCAACAAAAACATAAAGTATTTGCTTAAAAAAGCTGTTGTTTTCTAGTTTAAATATATATTTTATTACCCTACATAAATGTAATTTTTCTTAATCCATCGTTGTCAAACCAATTTTCAAACGCTATCACAGCTGAATATAAGCTGTTCTTAAAGTAATTCAATATGATTAAAATTTGTGTTGTATGGACAAATAAAAATATTTATATTTGGAAATATAAGGAAATATTTTATTCAAACATATTAGGCTTTTAAATTTATATGTAACATTTATTACTTCTTTTAGTTGTTTTGAAAATATGAATATGCAAATTGTAAACAGTACCACCCAGCTAGAATGCAAACACTATCAAACTTCACCAATACTAAAAATTAGAAGCTTCACTCAAAATGTCTAGTTACTCTTCCTTAGATTTATTCAATGGTGTAAAGGTTGTAAAATAAACTTCGCTAGTTTTTCATCCAGTTTTGATGACAATTTTTTTTACCTCTAATCGTTCTATTTTAATAAGCAATACAAATAAGAGTATTTTTCAATTTGATATTGATTTTTGTAAATTAATATTGAAGATCAATGAATAATTTAAAAAAAATAATTAATAAATTTAAATTATTGTTTACTTTAATTTTTACTCTTATTTTTATTCAAACTTTATAAAAACCAATATAATAATTTTTTTACAGGTTTCGATATTTTCTAATACTTCTATGATTAATATATAACCTCCACAAAATTATCAATAATCTTTGGTAACGTACTTGACTTAGCATAATATGCTTTTCGTTTATTATCAAATAAAACAAAACTTTCTTTACTAAAACATATTTGATAGTCTAATAATGGCTTTATACTAAGTTGAAGTTTACTATCAATTGAATAAATTGATTTACGCTGCCATCTGAAAGTTGGCATATGAACCATCCATATTTAACATTCAATTTGTAATTAAAATAAAATTAGGCATTTAATCAATATAATAACTATCCTATCTCTTAAGCTGGACCATCATACACACATTGTACAAAATTTCATTAAGATTGGTTACGTTTTTGTGGAGTTTATCGCGGACAAACATCGTGACACGTGATTTTTATATATATAAGATTTTAAGCATTTAAGATAATATCGTATAATTTAATTATTTTCTTTACATTATATGAAAAGTAATCTATTAAAAATTAAATTAATTTCCGTCACAACAACTATAGTAGATGGTATTACTAGTTCGAATGCGTTTTCCAAACAAGAGCTAGTTTGCCGCACGACCGCATGGAGTGCGGCAAATAACTCGCGTTTGGAAAACGCATTCGCACTAGTAATACACACTATTTTTTGTAACAAGTGCGTAAAATTTATAAATATTTATTTAATTGTTCGTTTAATCATTTATTTAACAAAGTTTTAAACAAATTTAAGCTTGTTAAATAATTAAAGTGCGCTATCTTCGTTGTAATAGTTGTAAATTTTACTAGCTCGAAAATATAAACATAAGAATCCAACTAAAACAACACATACGAATCCAATAAGAGCTGTCAAAATTGTAAACTTTGAAAAACTAAATAAATTGTTTTTTCTTGCAATTCAAATGATGCAAGGTTTTTAAGTTGTTTTTACTATATGGTAAGTTATTTAAATTATTATTTTGATATTTTAGTGCTATAAAAATATTATATATAGATAGACATATGGGTAGATTTAACTACAAATCTCATATGCAGGCGGCGTTACGGTCCAGGCTTACAAAATATTTTGTGGTCATATGTGCGGAAAAGAAGTTTTTTCTTTTATTCTATTCTAGTACAAAATTGAATATTTTTTACGCATGTGTTACAAAAAACAAATTTTTTTTCACAATTTTAACCAAAAGAAACGTGCAAAACCTCCTGACCATACTGGTCAGGAGTTATTATCCGACTGTCTAGATCTACATTTGGTTTTATTCCACGTCGATCTAAAAAAAACTAAAGCCCACGATTTTAAATTTCATTTGTTGGCGAAAACGTTGAATTCCAGGATTTACATAAAAAAATAGATCTAATTTCAGACGACTGAATCTTAGACAGAGAAAAGTTAATAGAAAAACAAAAGAAAACCGTAATTTGATTAAAGTTTATTTTAATCCAGAATGTTATGTTGTGTTTTTGCAATATTTACAAAAACGTAACATGGGAATCGTTTAAATTCAGATTTAGGTAAATTTGCAATATTTGCACAATTAAAACATGGAAAAGATTCTGAGAATGGATATAATGTTATAATGCATCAAAATAAATGTTTCAGTAAATCTGGAATTCGGAACCTTGGGACGAAGGAAAGTAAAAATAAATTGAAAGACACACGTAGTGTTTTTGTTGTCTTGCCTCCTTAGTTCACGAATAAAAATTTTAAATAATTTTACTATTTAATCTCAATATATTTCGGATTCTTAGAATCCATCTTCAGGATCTAAAAAGTGAATCCAATTAAAATTACATTTTGTTAAAAAATATTATTAAATTAATAAAAAATTGAAAATATTTTACCACGTTCAATGATAAACCACATGAAAATGAACTGTCAAAAAAATGACATAGACTACTCTATAGAAAAAATTTTACCAACATGAAAAAACCTATTTACAATCATTCTGTTTACATGAATTAATGTGAATTTGGAAAAATCTTATTTATAATGCTTAATTAGATTTACATAAGTATTTGTGTAGTCTTTCTTAAGAATTTAATTCTTCCACGAAACTTTATTTGGCTTGTTCATTTTGAAATAAATTTCTCAGTTGTATTGTGGTTGCAGTATCGATTGTAAATATGTCGCATTTTCAGAGTTTCTGAAAACAATCCTAGAAGCTTCTAAGGACTTCTTCGCCCTTTAAAAATAATCATATTATACCCTAGAGAACTAAGCTAGTCTAGCCAGTCTTAAAAATATTAAAATGGCATTTTCTGAGTTTTCTAAAAAAAAATACGAGTCAAAGTCTCGGCAAAGATGGTCCCCCAAACAGTGTTCCTGAATTAATACAATGTCAGACGATAAGTACTAATAGTCAACGCTATAACATCAAAAACAGAGGAAAAATTAAGCTCTTACACTTGAGCTCCCGAAGACTGGATTTGAGGTATTGCAGTTAATGTTTTTGAAATGATTTAGTTTATAACACTCTAAATGTTATTTATGTTTGTTTTATTTTATTAATTCCTTTATTATTAGTTTTAAAATTCTCACATTTGACAAGTATTTATTGAAAATAAACTAACATAACACCTTTATTTAGTGTCGATAATATTGATAAGTACAACCCTATGCAGAATAGCTGTCTGTTAGATATGTGACCAGAGGTTTTAGTGAAGAAAATCAATTTTTAATTATCTGACGAACATCTTTATTTGGAAGATGAGGTATGAAGAAACCGGGCATAAAACAAGTAGTGGACACCTAAACAAGAGAAACGTCAAGTATTCGGTCTTTAATCGATCTGGTTCTAACAAATTCGTATAAATGTAAGTGTAATGTGATACAAAACAAAGACCTAAGTGATCACCATGTAACGCAAATATAAGAACAAAAACTAGTCTAAATTAAAAATGAAAAAATTGAAATTACAAGTTGAAAAAAATACAGTGTAGATAAGTTAATTCATGAATTAAATAAATATATAATTAATGATGAAACATGTGATTTGAATAGTAGGCAAAATTTCATTTGAATCAAAGTAACGTTTGAAAACAGATGGTTTTAGTTTTACTGTAAAAATTTATAAAGAAAAACAAGATATTAATCAACGCGATGCGGTAGATCGCTGTTCGTGAAAAAAATAGCGAATACCACTTTTGCTTATTTACGCTGAACCTAGTAGACATAACCTCAAAAAAATGATTTGATCTAATGTTGTTTAACATATATTTTTTTTTTTTTAATAAAATGTGTTGTGTAGTAGGAATTACAATATGTGTCACAATAACACATAAAAACCTTTTAAGACCAAGGTCCCACAACAACATACGTTCAAAGGTGTTGATGGATGTAAATCTTTCTTTTTTGTTTTTTTTTATATTTATGTTAAGGAATGGATAACTAAACAAAAAATCCTATCACTGACAAAATATGATATAGGTCAATATTTTATGATAGAAGAGAGGAAAGTAAATTAAAAAGTAAATAGCAAATTTTTACAAAAATTTGCTGAAACAAAACAAAACTGTAGTTGCCAATAATCTAGCCGGTTGCATATTCCTTGATCCTGTGACGCCCTGTCTTTCTTGAAGATTAAAGCCCACACATAGTTATATGAAGGCTTGTTTTTTAAAGGAAGCAATGGCGTCTCATCATCAAGGATTATTTCACAGCTAAGATTGAGGGTACTACCGTTGACTGAATACAGTTACAGCCGCCACCACCCCTAGGATGTCACCTTGGCTAGTGATATCTCACTGCTATTGCCAGTGGTATGTGATATCTCACGTTAACTCGTATGCCAATAGCAGCGACTGGAGTACGCGGGGTTGTCACACCCGTAGATCAAAAATAAAAAAATTTCAAAACAATAAAAACTGATCCCTCCATGCGGGAAGAATATATGAGCTTATGACGAGTTTTGTAACATAAACTCACCTTTAAATTTTAATTTGAAATAGATTTTGTACAATAAACCGTATACAAAATTAATTAAAACATATAAAATTTCGAAAACGATTATTGAAAAATGAAATTTCATAAGAATATTTATTAAGATCAAAGCGATTTCCTTTAACTGATTTTTTTTTTTGGAGCCATCTATTGTAAGTTTAAAATGTAAATAGCTAAGACACTTTTTTTAAAAATAAAAACATTATAATTTAATCTTTTGTAAATAGAAATAAACTAGTTTGCTTTAGAATCAAAGCGATGCGGTAGATCGCTGTTCGTGAAAAAAAATAGCGATTGCCACTTTTACTTATTTACGCTGAACCTAGTAGACATAACCTCAAAAAAAGGTTTTGATCTAATGTTGTCCATATAATACAAGCTTATGGCGACTCGTTTAACATAAACACACCTTTAAATATTAATATGAAATGAATTTAATACACATGACTGTAAACAAAATTTGTTAAAATATAACATTTTGAAAAAAGTTTTTAGTTAAGTTCGAATAAGTTCGAATAAGTTTCACACTGTCTTTGGATCCATCTATTAAACGCTTTTTACAATAAAAAAAATCAACAAAAGTCAATTTTACTCTGATTCTGTTGTTAAGAAAAAAATTTAGAAAGGAAACTGTCATAAAAAGTAAAACCTTTATTATCATTTAATTTTACTCTGATTTTGCATAAAAAAGCTAAAGCAAATAAGCTAAGAGTTAAGACCAATTTTAAAAGGGAATGTATTTGGTTTGTAGTGTGACATAAAAACATTACATATTATAATTTGTTCTTTTAATGCGTATGGACATTTATTTTTGGACATTTGTAGGGTGAAATATGTGTTTTAAATAAGAGCGGGGTATATTATCTAGTGAATTTGTTCCAAATAATTCTTTTTCCTGGATTGCAATATTTTTTTCTAAAATTTTACTCTGATTCTGCGTAAAAGGTTTTAACAAGACAATTTTTTTTAAAAAGAAATGTGTTAAGGTTTAGGTGTGTAGGATGTCATAAAAACATTATTATAATTTATTTTACTGCGAATGACTGAATATTTCCAAAAATATTCGGGATTCAATTTAAATTAAATTCGTTTAAAAATCTATACCGTAATGTGCCAATGGTTAGACGCTATAACAAAATATTGGAGTGTGCTATTTAGAGCCTTTGTCCCAAACAATAATTCAAAGTATGCAATCACTTTTTCTAGAAATTTTAAATTATAGAAATTATGGTTGATGTGTTCGTTTTATATTCTTCAAAAATATCATTTAATGAAATTTTACTATGATGATTCTGGTCTTGATTAAGAAACATTAGAAAGGAAGTTGTCATAAAAACATTATTATATAGCTTTTTTCTTAAACATTTGTATTTATCGATCTAACTTAAATGAAATTAAAAACTGCACCGTAAAGTGCCGATCACTAGACCCCTACAACAACACCGCGTGTGCTATTTAACGCTTTTGTCCTTAATAATGTTCCCGGGTATGCAAATATTTTTTCTAATGATCAACTTTTATAGCTGTCAAAATTTTTTCAAGTAGGACAGCAAATTGCATAGTTTTTAGTCGATTTGCAGATACAAATAAACAAAAATTTTCACCGTAACAAGTGATTAAACGTTTGTTGAATCTTATAACGTTTGTTGAATCTTATTTTGAAATATGAAATTACATACTCTGAAAATTATTTTAATTCAAAAATAGTTTTATTAAAACTAGTTTCCAGTTAAATAAAACAAAAGTGAGACAATATAAATTCAGTATTTGTATACTGAAAAGTCACATTGAAATTAATCTTAATATTAAAGAAATTTGAAATTAATATTAAAGCAATGATACTTGAACTAAATCTGTTACTTACATTTTTTTTATAGTTCTAAGCCATGTTTGATATCGAAAGTTCATCTGAAGGCGATAAACAAATTATTGTAGATTCTGGACCAAATAGCAAACATGACAAGACTTATATTTTGGTTTTATATCATATGCTTAAGCAATTCTAGTATACTCCTCAAAATATTTGGTGCCAATATGCGAGGTTCACCCAACCAACCCACACCACTAGATAAATCTTTGGCCCAAATTATATATCTTGCGGATTATTGGGTATGTTGTTTTTATGAGTTCAGAAAAATTGAAAATAATTCAATCAATCGTTAAAGTTAGTATACAAATAAATCGATGATAAAAATTCAAATTGCTTATATCAAAATGAAATAATTACCTATTATTTATTTCATTATAATCCAAGCTCATAAAATTTATTATTTACAACAAAAACTCGTGATATCAGTAACAAAAAACATCAAAAAATGTAAATTTTAGTTCGTGAAAAAGGTGCAGTTTAAAGTTTAATAGTCAAAACTATCTGTTCAGTACAAAAAGAAGTGATATCCTGTGTCAAGTAGAAACGAGTGTAAAACAAATTATTTACATTATTAGGTGTTCTACATGTTTGAAATACTTACTTTGTCACTCGGACTAGAGATTAGAATTAGAAACAACTTCAACTAACTAGGTATTAAAACAAAAGTTTCTAGTAAAAATAAAAGTACAAAATAATGTTTATTTATTTATTTATATGCGAATGCAAATGTGGAATGCGATATATATATACGATCGACTGAATTGAGAGAAGTGCAGAACCATCACGAAACCTCAGTGACAGATAAGACTTTTATTTAATGTGAAATATTATATACAAAATGAAAATTCTATAAAAGAAATGCAAGCTAATTTATTAGTTAGTATTTTATATTGCAGACCCTAGTGTATAGATTAAGAACATATTATTTGAACAGAATTTAATTAAAGTTATAATCTGTTAGTCCTGAGATTTCGTGATGGTTCCGCACTTCTCTCGATTCTGTCGATCGTATAAATATCGCATTCCACATTTGCATTCGAATATAAATAAATAAATAAATATTATTTTGTACTTTTATTTTTACTAGAAACTTTTGTTTTAATACCTAGTTAGTTGAAGTTGTTTCTAATTCTAATCTCTAATCCGAGTGACAAAGTAAGTATTTCAAATATGTAGAACTCCTAATTGTTTGGAAATGTTTTGTTTTACACTCGTTTCTACTTGACACAGGATATCACTTCTTTTTGTACTGAACAGATAGTTTTGACTATTAAACTTTAAACTGCACCTTTTTGACGAATTAAAATTTACATTTCTTTGGTGTTTTTTGTTACTGATATCACGAGTTTTTGTAGTAAATAATAAATTTTATGAGCTTGGATTATATGAAATAAATAGTGAAATTAATAATAGGTAATTATTTCATTTTGATATAAGCAATTTGAATTTTTGTCATCGATTATACCAACCAGTATACCAGTATACCAACTTCAACGATTGATTGAATTATTTCCAATTTTTCTGCGCTCATAAAAACAACATACACAATAATCCGCAAGATATATAATTTGGGCCAAAGATTTATCTAGTGGTGTGGGTTGGTTGGGTGAACCTCGCATATTGGCACCAAATATTTTGAGGAGTATACTAGAATTGCTTAAGCATATGATGTAAAACCAAAATATAAGTCTCGTCATGTTTGCTATTTGGTGCAGAATCTATGAAACTTATTCGTCTTAAAAATTATTTTAACATTAGTTTCTCAAAACTCAAAACTTTTTTCAAAATGTTATATTTTAACAAATTTTGTTTACAGTCATGTGTATTAAATGCATTTCATATTAATATTTAAAGGTGAGTTTATGTTAAACGAGTCGCCATAAGCTTGTATTATATGGACAACATTAGATCAAAACCTTTTTTTGAGGTTATGTCTACTAGGTTCAGCGTAAATAAGTAAAAGTGGCAATCGCTATTTTGTTTCACGAACAGCGATCTACCGCATCGCTATGATTTCTTGTACCTTCAAAATTTCATTTTCAATATTATTTATTTATGTTGCGTATATAATTTATTATGTTTGTCAAATTTATTTTAACCTGGTTCTAACCAGGATTCTTTGATTGCAGTGTATTACATGGAATGGCTTTTTGGCAGTAAACTTAGTCATGGTTACAAGTTTAGCCAACTGTCCAAACGGTTTTCCTTTATGTAATTTGAAATTTAACACAAATTATTGTTGTTTAAAATGTCAAAATTATCAATAAATTTTGCGAACATAAGAGGATTGAATTTTAATCTTCATTCAGTCCATCTTTATCTTGAGAGAACAAAACCGGATATTATATTCTTAACTGAAACGATTACTAGTGACCGATCTGTTACTCTTGATCGTAATAAATACCTTTGTCCTCAATATGAACTAGAATCCTCTTTTTATTTTAAGCATACTGTTTGTGTGTATATTAGAAACACACTTCCATACGTAAGAATTAAAAATTTTGAATTAAATTAAATACCTGAGAACATCAACCTGTTTCATGACCTATCTGAAAAAATAGATAGGTTGTCTGAGTATCCTAATGCCAAATTTATAGTTCTTGATGACTTTAATGTCCACAATAAAAAATGGCTGACACACAGTTCCACTACTGATGATGTAGATAAACAGGCTGAGTTATTTTTTCTTTACCATAATTAGACACAGATTATAGATCAGCCTACCAGAGTGCCTGACATTCTGGGACAAAATAGTAACTTACTTGATTTGTTTTTAACAAATGATCCTTACCTGATACAATTTAAAGTATCAGAACCTTTAGGTGGTTCAGATCATAATTTGATCTCTACACAGTTAAATTTACAAATTCCAAAACAATTTAAAGCGAATCCTCGTCTTGTTTGGGACTATAAAGCTGCGAATTGGTAGGATCTTACAATCGTAATTGTCTTACCGGCCAAGATCCTGACTTTCGCAAGTCGTCGTTTTACCGTTTTTAAGTTCTGAAGCACATTGCAAGAATATTAATTAAAAAAAACAAAAAGATAATCCTCTCGTGAAAATTTTACAAAATATTAGTATCATATTATGTACCTTTCATATGCTAAAAAATCAAAAAATTTTAAAATGTATAGATAATCGATTTTGAATTTTTTGCCGTTATTTTTCTAAAAGTAAATGTTGTAAGTCATATAATATGAATCATTATTTTGATTAGCTCAGTTTACCTACCCTAACCTTTTAATCTACTTTTTGAGCTATATTACATTAAAATCAGATAAGTAGTTTTCGCTGTAGAGCCATTTCAATAAACCACGGTCGAACAATTTTTTGATTTTTCATCACCCTGTATCTTAAGACAGCTAAAACAACTGAAAACAAAAATTTTTTTTAATCTACTTTCTGTAATCTACTTCGTGACTTTCCCTGGATGTAACTTAAAAGAATTAACAATTCACATTGATCGGCATATTTATTTAAAAAAAGATAATAAAAACAACATGTGCTTTTGAATGACCTATGTTACTTGAATATTACAATAAAAAAATCTTTGCACTAACAAACAGTTGATTGTTGAATCATAAAATCAAAAAAATCATTGCACTAAAACAAATATGTAAGTAATCGTTGAATATTATAATCAAAAATCGTTGCACAAAAATAAATAAGTGATTTTTGAATATTATAAAAAAAATCGTTGCACCAAAGTATTATAATTATAAATTGTGGAGGCTGCCAATCCAGTACTGTTATTATTCTGATATCCACTTTTTATTTACAGCAGAATAAACGCGTCCAGTAATAGAATTAGTTCTTGATAAGAACATGTTTTGTTTCAAAATAATGAGTTGTTTTTAACCATTCCTTGTCTATTATGATTTTTGCTAAAACGGCAATTTCCTTCCGTTTTTAAGCTTGTCGGGTATTCTTTACAAACATCGATACTTTTTTAAAAATTTGTGGAACGTGGGACAAGTTGTTAACATTTGGGACTATCCTGGTAAGCGCGTGACGTCTGGTCACTTTACTTTAAGGTTAAGTGTATAAATTTGAGTGATTCAATGCGGTATAACGACACAATAAAAACCAATTTATAAAATTAACAAAACAAAAAGCTTTAAAATAAATTACGTCACTTCCTACGTCATAAATACAACACCACAAATTCTTCGTCTACAAATTCCCACCAACACAAACTTTAATTTTACAAAAAGCTATTTATTGTAATTTGAAACACTTCACAATAACCCATTAAAATCTCATCAATAAGAAATTGGAAGGAAAATTTCTCGTCTATTACAAAAAGAATAGAAAATCTAACAAAATAAAATAGTTTTCTTCCTTTCTTTTATTTAGATTTTCTTTACATTATACATTGTAATATAACTTTTTCGAAGTATGATCGTATTACACAGAACATCATTATGAAAATTATTTTATGTAAGTATATAAGTAAATGAATTATTTATAAGACATTTAACTTCTACAATCGAACATGACGTATGTCTATAAGATTAATTTAATTAAATTATGCAGAAAAAACGCTTTTTTTGGATAAATTTGTAGGTCTTTCTAGTAAGTAGGGCATGTTTTCTTTTTTTTTGTTTTTCTTAAATAAGGCAAAAATTGAAGAAAGAAGTCATGAAAAATCTGATTATTTAATTATTCGTTTCAGAAGTTAATAAATTAGCTTAAAAACTTTAGAAAATTTTGTTTAAACTTGTTTGGTTTCAAGACATACAATTTATTTTGCTATCACATTTTTAGGTCGAACTTGGTTTTCTTCAATTTCTTCATGAAAAAATGTATGTACGAGGTAAGTCCCTTTACATGCGAGTTTTCAAAAGACTCGATTAAAATACGTTTCCACACAGAACTAAGAACGGACAATCGCACCAGCACAATAGTTATGATTTACAGATTTTTAAAAAATCAAAAGAGTAAAGTTTACACATACAGAAGTCCTATGATATGAACCGAACCGAAAATATTCCCATTACTCAATATCGACTGTTTGGATTATAAACCGTATTCAGTAGACATTTTTAGAAATTTTCAAAGAAATTTGATATTATGTCTAATAAGATTTAAAAGCTACGTTTTTCGTATTCGCAGAATTTTGTTTAAAAGAATTTGAAACACAAGGGAAGTCTTGGGACTTTAAGCTTTTAAGAAAATTCCATATAAAATTCCATTCTAGCAATTGTAATGTGCAATAATATCCCCTCGGATATAATTTAGTGTCAAATGACTTAAACTAAGGGAGTGCGATTTTCAAAAAAAAAAAAAATATTTGCTGCCAAATATATAAATATAGCCGCTTTCCAATCGAATGAATTGCTGCAGGAATTGATTGTAGCCAATTGGTTTATTATTCAGTAAATCATGAAAAATAGAGCCAAAACAACAAAACAGCAATTTTTTGACATTTAAAAAATACATAACCAAAATCGCAAATTTAGACACAAACAAATATGTACCGATTTAATTTTTAAATATTTTTAACGTTTGACCACAAACCGTAAATAAAAAAATATGAATATGTTGAACTGATGAACATATTTTTCCCTTCACTTTATTCAATTCAATTCAGTTCTGTAGTAGCTCAGTTTACGTTCAGTGTAAACTGAATATTACCATTGGAACATGCAAATTCCGGAATACAATTCAGTTTAAGTGAATCATTCAGTAATTCACTCGATTGGAAAGTGGCTTATATAAAAATATTTGCTACAAAAAATATTTGAATTGTTTCATTATTTTTCATGAAAAGTCAGACCATAGTTTCTATTTTATTTTAATTTTTATAATAACAGATGTTAAAAAAGTTTTGCATCCCTTGAATTAAAAGGAAAGTGGTTTTTTGTTTCATACATATTTTATTCTTAAATTTATTTCTTAATAATTCAAGACTTAAAATATTTACGATTTTTATACGAATTTAAAAAAAGTGGCTTTTTTAACATCCACATGGAAAACTTAATACTTATTAAAGCAATTTTGTGAGAATTAAGAAGAAATAAATGAAAGTTTCCGTTAACAATAAATTTATTGATGTTTAATCCATAGAAAAATATAGCATAACATAACATAACATAACATAACATAACATAACATAACATAACATAACATAACATAACATAACATAACATAACATAACATAACATAACATAACATAACATAACATAACATAACATAACATAACATAACATAACATAACATAACATAACATAACATAACATAACATAACATAACATAACATAACATAACATAACATAACATAACATAACATAACATAACATAACATAACATAACATAACATAACATAACATAACATAACATAACATAACATAACATAACATAACATAACATAACATAACATAACATAACATAACATAACATAACATAACATAACATAACATAACATAACATAACATAACATAATATAACATAACATAACATAACATAACATAACATAACATAACATAACATAACATAACATAACATAATATAACATAACATAACATAACATAACATAACATAACATAACATAACATAACATAACATAACATAACATAACATAACATAACATAACATAACATAACATAACATAACATAACATAACATAACATAACATAACATAACATAACATAACATAACATAACATAACATAACATAACATAACATAACATAACATAACATAACATAACATAACATAACATAACATAACATAACATAACATAACATAACATAACATAACATAACATAACATAACATAACATAACATAACATAACATAACATAACATAACATAACATAACATAACATAACATAACATAACATAACATAACATAACATAACATAACATAACATAACATAACATAACATAACATAACATAACATAACATAACATAACATAACATAACATAACATAACATAACATAACATAACATAACATAACATAACATAACATAACATAACATAACATAACATAACATAACATAACATAACATAACATAACATAACATAACATAACATAACATAACATAACATAACATAACATAACATAACATAACATAACATAACATAACATAACATAACATAACATAACATACAATAACATAACATAACATAACATAACATAACATAACATAACATAACATAACATAACATAACATAACATAACATAACATAACATAACATAACATAACATAACATAACATAACATAACATAACATAACATAACATAACATAACATAACATAACATAACATAACATAACATAACATAACATAACATAACATAACATAACATAACATAACATAACATAACATAACATAACATAACATAACATAACATAACATAACATAACATAACATAACATAACATAACATAACATAACATAACATAACATAACATAACATAACATAACATAACATAACATAACATAACATAACATAACATAACATAACATAACATAACATAACATAACATAACATAATATAACATAACATAACATAACATAACATAACATAACATAACATAACATAACATAACATAACATAACATAACATAACATAACATAACATAACATAACATAACATAACATAACAATAACATAACATAACATAACATAACATAACATAACATAACATAACATAACATAACATAACATAACATAACATAACATAACATAACATAACATAACATAACATAACATAACATAACATAACATAACATAACATAACATAACATAACATAACATAACATAACATAACATAACATAACATAACATAACATAACATAACATAACATAACATAACATAACATAACATAACATAACATAACATAACATAACATACCATACCATAACATAACATAACATAACATAACATAACATAACATAACATAACATAACATAACATAACATAACATAACATAACATAACATAACATAACATAACATAACATAACATAACATAACATAACATAACATAACATAACATAACATAACATAACATAACATAACATAACATAACATAACATAACATAACATAACATAACATAACATAACATAACATAACATAACATAACATAACATAACATAACATAACATAACATAACATAACATAACATAACATAACATAACATAACATAACATAACATAACATAACATAACATAACATAACATAACATAACATAACATAACATAACATAACATAACATAACATAACATAACATAACATAACATAACATAACATAACATAACATAACATAACATAACATAACATAACATAACATAACATAACATAACATAACATAACATAACATAACATAACATAACATAACATACAATAACATAACATAACATAACATACAATAACATAACATAACATAACATAACATAACATAACATAACATAACATAACATAACATAACATAACATAACATAACATAACATAACATAACATAACATAACATAACATAACATATTATAACATAACATAACATAACATAACATAACATAACATAACATAACATAACATAACATAACATAACATAACATACAATAACATAACATAACATAACATACAATAACATAACATAACATAACATAACATAACATAACATAACATAACATAACATAACATAACATAACATAACATAACATAACATAACATAACATAACATAACATAACATAACATAACATAACATAACATAACATAACATAACATAACATAACATAACATAACATAACATAACATAACATAACATAACATAACATAACATAACATAACATAACATAACATAACATAACATAACATAACATAACATAACATAACATAACATAACATAACATAACATAACATAACATAACATAACATAACATAACATAACATAACATAACATAACATAACATAACATAACATAACATAACATAACATAACATAACATAACATAACATAACATAACATAACATAACATAACATAACATAACATAACATAACATAACATAACATAACATAACATAACATAACATAACATAACATAACATAACATAACATAACATAACATAACATAACATAACATAACATAACATAACATAACATAACATAACATATAATTTTGTCTAATGTTTCCCCCTCCTGTTGTTCGATCATATTATTCTTTATCATGTAATTCATGTTATTTTTAACAAACACATGGAATCTTTCTCACAAATCCCTTCTAATTTTAATAAATTTCTACAAAATTTTATGCATATCATCTTCGTTCAACCTTTGATTTTGATTACTGCCATTGTCGTAAACTTTAATTTTAATGAAGTCGAAAGCTTACTGAATAGACAAGCAACATTATTTATGTACGTTTTATGGAAATAAATAGACATTTTTTTTTAAACATTTTCCATTTGACGAGGGTATGATTGATTAAATGTTCTAGAAAAAAAAATTCCTATGCAAACTTTTTTTATGTTGTTTATGTGTAAATAAAGAATAAAATAAAAAATATTTAATTTTATTGTTTTAGATCTTGTAAATTTGTCTTAGAACCTCACTTGGTTGAATATTTTTGCTTTATTTTTTGGGAAATAAAGTTTCTCTCAAAATATTGTGATGGGAATTGATAGTATCATCGGAATGGTTTGTTTTTTTCTTGTATCTGTTTAGTTTTATGTTTTGGGTTATAAAGTGAATGACTATGATGTTTTCCTTTATTCTGAATAGATAAGGTTGGGAAATGTGAAATGTGTTTGAATGTGGGCAATCCATCATTGAAATTTAATTTGAAATGTAAGTGTTTTATGGGGAGATTAGGGAGTTGTAGCATGAAGATAACTAATTGTTTTAATAAAAAAGACAGTTTTAGGAACCTTTTCTTTATTTGGTTTGATGTTATGGTTTTTTAGATCGCAATAAAGATAAAACAAATGACCTGAGAGATTGTAAAATATTTGAATAACTTAGATTGATTGATTGATTGATTCTATATGTGGGGTAGTGCTTGAAAGCCTATGTTCATTATTATATATCGTAAAAAAATTACATTATTAGGTAAGTATGTTAGTCCATTAAATGAATAATGTAGCTCAAAGGATTGCTCACCCAACTTTCTTTCCAACTTCAATTTCGCTTTCAACTTAAAATATTTCAACTGACTTCAATTTTTGTCATCTTCGCTCTACACTAATGAAGCTTACTACTAAAATAAACATTTGAATTTTTACATCGTATCCTAAAGCAGATTGATATATGATAATGAAAAACTGACAACTTTAGAATGAAATCAAATTTAGCTAGAATAGTTGTCTAAATAATAATTTATACAAAAATTTAAAATTTATATTTTCAATTCAAATGTTTTCTAAAAATAAAAGTTTTTATAGTATTCCCTAGTATTTACATTTTCTATGTTAGAACTTTGTATTAGTGTTTGCAATCTTGGTATCCGGGTACCCGGGTACGCGGCTATTAAGAAGATTTTTCGGGTATTTAATATCCGGATATTTTGGTCGAGTACCCGAACAACAAAAGGTCCAGTTTTTTCTCAATAAAATTTACAAAATAAAATTCAGCTCATTCTCTTTTTGCAAATTTGAGCTATTTTTTATGCTAGTTGTTGACAAATGATTCTATTCTAACCATACAAATTGCAATATGTCCATAAACATTAAACCATAAACATTAAACCAACCACATCCGTAAATATTAAACTGCCTTCTAGTTAATTATTATTGTTTGGATTACGAAAACAACAGAAAAACGACGAAGAACACATAACAAAATTTATGGAATTTTAGTTCTTATTAAAATTAAAATTAAGTCATACAAAATTAAGGATCTTCATTGGTTATTTGTTTATATTTAGTTTAAAATAAAAACGGTAAATATATTATGATAAGTTTTTATTTAAGATTTAAGCTAATAATTAAAATAAGTGTCATCGAAATGTCATCGAAAGTTTGGGACCAGTTCAAGAAAATGTCATCAGATAAATCTCGGTGCCACGTAGTTGGATGCGCACGAACAATTTCAACTAAATGGGGAAATACTTCAGCAATGAAAAATCAAATCGGATAATGATGCGGCTAATTATAATATTGAAAATTTACAACTACAAAAATGTATTACTGTCTACACAAGATCTACTATAGATAACAGTGGTACTACAGTTGATAAAGAGCTGAAAATGTTGTATGTAAATAAAGGAAAGCGAAAAAAATGTTGGAAAATTTAAATCAATCGTTATTGACCGTGAAGCCAACATCCCAATTTATCGGAGCGGGTTTTTTCTATTGCAGGAATTTAAAAAAAAATACGAAATCGGATGAGTACAGCTACTCTAAATGCTTTAATATTTTTGAAATATTATTTTACAATTAAAAAATGATTAATTTTTAGTTTACTACTGTGAGGTTTTTTTTATTGTTTTTCATCTTTTAATTTTTTTATAACTACCCGGGTTATCCGGGTAATCTGGGTAATTTGGAAAATACTAATCGAGTAACCGGGTAATTTGAAATCGGGTAATTTGCAATCACTACTTTGTATGGTTTATAGAGAAACACTTATTACAGGCAGAACTGAAACTAATTTTCAGACTCCAAAATGAACTAACGAAGTTAGTAAAATCATTTTAACCTTCGATCATTTATACGTAGTTTGGGTCTTATTCTAAGATTATCAATGAATCTATATTGAAATAATCAAAACGACACGGACGCGTGTATATACATGTTTGAATCAACAAACTAAAAACATTCGGACATGGTCATATAATTATTGGTCCCTACGATGAATTTCCTTTTGGATGGCTTTATGTTGTCCTTCAAGGGGCGGTGAATATGTCATCAATGCATGTATGAATTCGTTCTTGTAGACCTTCTCGAATGTGTTTACTTAATAGATCCGTGTAATTAAAATTCGCCAACTGTGGAGTATAATTATACAAAATTCTTACTTCCTTTTGATGTTATCTTCAGCTGAAGTTTTATTTGAATAGAATAATATTTATAAATTTAATTAATCAATTATTAAATTTAATAATTAAAAGTAATATTATTTTTCTAACAACTTTTATTAAAAATATAAATTTATATATTTATAAATTTCGTTGTTTTTATATACTAAAGTAAGAGGATTATAGCTATTGTAACTAATTTCTTGATTAACAATTGCAAGGTTTTAATATGTATATACATTTGTATGGTTTACATAACATAACATAATTTAATATATTACATTCTCCCGCATGAAGGGATCAGTTTTTATTGTTTTGTAAATTTTTTTTGAACTAAGGTTGTGACAACCCCGCGTACGGTAGTCCCTGCTATTAGCATACGAGTTAACGTGAGATATCACTTACCACTGGAAATACCAGTGAGATATCACTAGGCAATAGCGAGACGCTATTGTTTTTTCGAAGAAACGAGCCTTCATATAACTATGTGTGGGCTTTAATCATTAAAAAGGACAGTGCGTCACAGGATCAAGGAATATGCAACTAGCTGGATTATTGACAACTACATTTTTGTGTCTTTCAGCAAGTCTATATGCGATAATTGATAGGCAAATAGACGAATTTGCATATGTATCCTTTGGCAGTGTGATTATTTCCACTGGTTTCCCTTGCCACTGAATGCACTGGACCGCCAAACTCAATTCCACAATTTTCAAAAGGCCTGTTAAGTGTAGTTCTTGTACTAGACAAGTTTCCCATTATTTTTGTTTTGGTTATTGTAACACTTTGGTTACATTTGCTTACATTTTCTTATGATCTATCGTACTTTGCTACGTCCATATACTATACAATAATTTTGACAGATAAGATGTGTTTGTTGTCAATGTTGGTTAAGCAAGAAGTTTTGATATATGAACATCCCAGACTAATATCGTGGTAAATATATGTTTCTGGTGGTAGTATACTGGGATGCTTGCTATCATAGTTTTACAATATGCATTTTGAAGAGTTCCACTCAATCTTATCAACCAGTTTCCATCTATTAATTGTTAAATAGAAAAATTGCATTTTTTCGTCAAAAGACAATCGTTGTATCGACATGAAACAGAATATTTTCACAAATTCAATCTCCTTGGATGATATATGGGTGCTGATTTTTTCTCATCTCTTTTGAATGATTTAATAAACTTAATTTGGATGAATCAAAGTAGAATCAAAGTAGACGTATGCAACATTTCGAAATAATTTTTGCAATTTGAACTACCTTTCAAATTGGCTATTTTAACCGTGGGATACAATTTTCGGAGACAAATAATGCTTATGAGCTGCAGTCGAGTAAAAAACGACATCTATGTGTGTTACCGCAAATGTCTTTAATTTTTATACAATTGCTGTTGGTAAAACGTTTTGTAATTATTCGTTGTCTTTTTTTTTAGTTTGTACTGTGGTGTTAAAGCTTTTTGATGTTGATTGACTATTAGAACTGATAACTTCATAGTCGATGTTCTTTGTTGAAGAAGCATTTTTTCAATGCAATGTATAGAATGGTGTAGCCTTCTGCAGTCACGACACTTATATTTGGAATAACAAACAACTGCTTTATTCATGGATGATAAGAAATTGAAACATATTTTTTTTTTTTGAAGCTAACTTCCTCCTTTCTGCTATTAATAACTGAAGGTATTTGTCATTTTTGGTAATGTTATGTTTGCAAACCATTGCTCGCAGCTTTTTAGAAATGGGTTTAACCTTTTAAGATAAGTTTAGATATTTCAGAGTGTCGCTGTTGTTCAAGAACTTGAAAAAATGTTCAAGTGTTGGAAAATCAACCGCTGTGGACTCGCGAGTCCATGATTCTGTAGAATGAAATCTCATTTTTTATACAAAATGCAAATGAGCCCAGAACGTGTAACCTACTCATGACTTCGTCTGAAACATATGTTACTTAGATCTTTGACTGAACTATTTCAAATATTGGAGTTCGTAAACACTTCATATGTTCTCATTTCTGTCAATCGAAGCTTCAAATAGATCTTTAAACGAGAGAAACTATAAATATTTTCTCGAAAAGGATGGAATATATACTATTGGTAAACACATTTTGTGTTCCTGGTTATTTAATTGGGACATCTCATTTAAGAATAAAGTTTGGCAATCATTAAGCTCTCACTGTGAGCACTCGTGTTGTCTCTCAATTTCATAGTTTTCTCAAGCTCATATGAAGTTAACTTTCCAAATAAAGAGTTTCAATTGTGTTAGCAATTTCGCTCTGAGCCTCGGTTAATTCACCTTTTATAGGATTTTCTAATTGATTGATTGATTGATTGATTGGACTGTAGGACCAAGCACTATGCGAGACTCCCGGATTACGGCCGGGCCACTTCCTACAGCCGTTTTACATCTAACAATTAGTAAGGATAGGTAGGTAATTATAAGTTAGGAGTGAACGACCCGGTTACAGACACCTGGCAAATCGTATCTAGCTACTACTTTTACGAGACAATCACAAGGACAATCACTTATACATATAATCTGCAATCGCCAATCAGCAATCCCGTATCTAAAATTTCTCGTTTAAACTAACTTATGAGCTACCCAACAACAATACTTAACATCTAAATCGGCTCTGTAATTCTCATCCAGAAAATCCATATTGGATTTGACTGGATTCGAACCGTCGACCCTAACAATGTAAGACTAGTGCGTTAACACACTCGGCTATACATCGCTGTACCTTTTATAGGATTTTCTAATGTTTAAAAATTAATCCTAAGGTTTAAAAACTCGTCCTCAAACATCGCCAAACGCATGATTTGATTTCACATACCTGGGGACTATCTTTCAACATTTTGCTTTTATTATTTATAAGTTGTAGATTTTTTTATATGCTTTAATGCTCTATTTGAAGTCATTTTAGTGAATTTATCTAATTTGTGTCTACAACACAATAAATTTTTCACTTTTTTGCTGAATTTCAATTTTTTGCGTAAAAGGTTTCACAATTTAAAATTTTATGTAAATTTTACTCACGGTTTGAATGTTGTTATAGCAATATCCGGCTCGAAGGACCATGAATACGTTCTTGCAAACCTTATCGAACGTATTTACTCACGAGCTTCGTGTAATTAATTATAATTGTTTGCAATGGAGCGTTCAGATTCGCCAATTTTAGAGTAGAGGTTAAGCTAGTAATAGAAAACGGTCAACACGGTTTCTCTTGATATTCAACGTTGTTCTGATCCAATGTTAAATATGTTGATTTGATTCATAGAAAAAGTGCAGTTTAACAACATCCCTATTACGTTGAGTTTCATTTTATAGTTGTATCTAGGTAGTATAAAAACAGATGGACTTGCAAGAACTGTATTGTTCTATGAATATTGGCATACGTCACCAACTGAAACATCAACATTTTGGAAAGGAAAACTTTATATTTTCTTTAAAGGAGGATATCTTAATAAAAAATATTTCACCATTTGGCAGTTTATGTTTTTCATGGGATTATTGTATTGAAAAGGAGGAGGGTTCCAGGAACGATTAATAATCAAACTCTCGCTAAAACAAGAATACAGAGAAAATGCATGTTATATTTGTTTGTAAATTGGTTTAGAAAAACACAGTATTATTAAGAAAAATATGAGTGCACTTAACAATTTAGAAATAATTTTATCCACGACTGCTATAGAATATATGTTTTCCATATGTATGTCTTCCATTGTAATGTTAGACATTCTCGGACTTGTTGTAGAAAATACCGATCGTTAATATGCCATAGTTCGTTAAGTTTTCTTCCTAACAAAATCAATAAATTTCATTCAATGACATACATATAATTTTTCTTTAATTGTATAGGAAAAAACAGATATACATAATGTATAATAAAGTTTAACCGTGCATTCACAATGAAAAAACTTTTAATCTTGAGAATTGGGCATTTTTTTGTTATTAATTTTTAATAGTAGAACAATGCTTTAAAATGTTATGTTTGAAATGAAATGAAATTTATAACACAAAAATAAGGATGAGTTAAAAGTATTTCAAAAATAAATTTTTTTTCTCAAAATTATTTTCATACAAACTTAAATTTCATCGGTAAAAGTTTTATCATTGTGCATGCACCGCAATAAAATGTTTATATTCATTTGTTTTAAATTTATACGAAACAACATTGTACGAGCGTATATATTCATTTGTCAATTCAAATTTAAATTGAAACGTTGTTAAAAAAGAATCGAAAATGAATTGTCGAAGTCACAATATTATTAATTTAACACCACCAGAAATTAAAAAAGCGGCAGAAATTAGTTCTTTAAATTTATTGCCGGAAAAATCCAGAAAAGTATACACAACGATATACAAATTTTTTTTAGAATGGAAAAGTGCAAAAAAGCAGATTCATTTTAGAAAATATAAATGTTTTCCTTATTAACGCACCTGATGATAGATACGTGGCAACAAAGGTAAACACTATCTATATATATTTTGTAAAAATTATATACAAACAACGATTCATTTATTATTTAGGTTACTTTAATATTGGGAGTAATGGGTGCTTGTCCGTGTAATGAAATATACACAATGAAAACTTGTGATTTACAAGATCTTGGGTCAGCTTTTCTGATAAATGTACCAGAAACCAAGACAAAAATTACTAGAAAATTTACAGTCACTGGATAGTTTTACAAAATTTGTAAAAATTACTTAATTAAACGGCCATCTAAGTCGCATAGTAACAGTGAAGTACTATTTTTAAACCAAAACGGTAAATGCCCTATACAAAGAATCGGGATCAATAAGTTTAACAAAATGGGCAAAGAAATTGCTTTTTTTTGGAACTACCCGATCCAGAACAATATTCTGGACACACATTTCGCAGATCTTCCGCAACAATATTTGTTGATGCTGGTGGGGATTTAACAACCCTAAAAAGACATGGTGGATGGAAGTCCACATCAGTTGCCGGAGGGTACATCGATGATTCGATACGGAACAAAAATGACACATCTAAAAAAATTACTGATTCAATTTTAATAAATACAACTGGTGAAAACAGTAGTGTCCAGAATAATACATTCGATATAAATTCAATATCGAATAACCAAAGTAATGTATTTGATATAAATTCAATTCCAGGCATTAATTTAACGAATTGTTTCAACGTTACGATAAATATCAATAAATGATTAATTATTGTATTATAAATATTGTTTTATTATGTAGATTGTAGAAAAGGTTCACTCGATAACCTACTGAAAATTTTTAGTTTACACATTTATTAAAAAGTATTGACTTACGCACAGAAAATGTTGCATGCAAATTTAACGAAAATGTTTTTCTATGATGTTTTGATGTATTTCATTTTGTTTATATGTATTAGTAAATATTCATTACTATGGTTTATAAAATTTAGCAGAAAACTGCAAATTATAGGAAATATTTTGCAGTCGTGGATAAAATAGCATCTTGTATTCGCTTAGGATGATGGCAATTCTTCACTTGGATGATTCCCTCCACTCGCTACGCTCGTTTCGGGAAACTTCATCCTCGTGAAGAATTGCCTTCATTCTAAGCTCATACAAGAATCTACTAATAACTATTTATCGTCAATATTAGAATTTGTTATATTCTTCAATGTTGTCGGCATTTATTTTGCAAGAGAAATAATGGCACAATTGTAGTAGATTTTTTCATAATGATGAGACATTGTTGGATCAGTTTCTTTTTCTTTAATATCATTCATTGACTGAGAACCGTAAGTTTCCAAGATTGTAATTTAAATGCAATGCTTGCCTTGCCTGCAATAAATTCAATGTTCTGTCTTTTTATTATATTATAGTTGCCAATCTAATCCCAAAAAGTTGTTATATACCGCTCTCCAAAAACAAGAAATATAAGTTTGGATTATAGTTTTTGGTAAAATAAATTGTTGTAATGGTTATGAAATTCATTATTTTTATACATTTATTATTCTGATGAAATCAGTGATATTTTCCACATAAATTCTCTTAAATGTTCAGATATATTTATTTTTATGCACTGCAAAAAACATGTCCTATTTCCAATCGAAATGCAATTGTCTCAACCTCACCGTGCGGTCACATATGGCGAATCAAACTACGAAATTGCTTCAACAACTCTACAATTATAAATCGATGAAGTTGAGACAATCACACGATATATTTATGTGAAAATAAAACATAGTTCAATTAATCTCAAATACTTAAACAAATACTTTAAAATGAAAAATTCATGATATAAGGCCAAAGAAAATTTTTTTCATGGAAATAGTTATTACCTTTATTCAACTACTGTGTTATTGGATATAACACTTTATATTTTAAATAAACCTCATTCTGTTGTTAGGAAAATGTTATCGTGTAGTTGTCCCAATCACAGTGAAATTGTTTGCAAATAATTTTTCTTTGCATGGATAATAAACTGCCAATTTCGAGATGAGGTTGTCATGAACTGCAATTTTTTTTAGTGTCAACACTTTATAGTGGGATATAACGCACTGTTATGCCAGGGTCACGAATGTGCAAAATTGTAGTTTTGAGATAATTGCATTTTAAAGTTTGCAAACGCTACTAAAATTCAGTTTTTTTTGTTGTTTTTTATTATTCCAGTAAATTTTTTTATTCAATTTGCTGGAATAATAAAAAACAACAAAAAAAAAATGAATTTTAGTAGCGTTTGCAAACTTTATAATGCAGTTATCTCAAAACTAAATTTTTGCACATTCGTGACTCTGGCATAACAGTGACGATATAATAAAACATATGAAGGGTACAAGGGAAAAACTTAAGTCTATTTTTTCGAAATCGAGTTAGTGCTGCTATCTATTGAAGAAATACAAAAGCTTTCAGTTGGTATATTCAATTTTGATCAATATCAAACCTAGCCCATATAAATCAATTAAAAAGAATTCGCAACATTTTTTTTTACCCAATTTACAGGGAAAAAACAACTTAATTCACCAATTTTTACCAACACACGCCTTGTGGGGCCCCGGTTCAAAACACTTTAATGAACCATGTCTATTCATTGTTTAATCCGAATTCACAAATTTTCTTCAAACGCAAAGACTTCAAACACAAAACTTCAATTTTCTCGAAATTTGATTTTATGGACTTACGTTGTTTTTCCCCTGTGCCCTTCAAATAGTATTGCACTACATGGAGGTACTCAGTATGTAATGGCTACAGCGATAAACCTTTCTATGTACCAGTTCTCAAGTTGTTCTAAATTGTACTCCCCTTGTATTATTTAACCATGGAGTCTCTAGTTAATTCTGACCATCTTATTCCTGATCAGGCTATGGAATGTTTTTTTAGTCAGTATTAACTATCGGTTAATTGGGAAAATCAGTGCTGAGTCGTTATTAGAGTCTTTATAGAAAACACTTTGGCTTGAATGGAAATAAAAGCAGTTTCTTCTAGTTCAAATCCAACTACTTTATCACTCGACCACTCAACATTTTGTATCTTTTACGTGCAAAAGTAAACCTATGTGTGTGAGATAACCACTTATAGATATTGATAAGTCCTTTGTGCCATTAAATATTTATCAAAGGAAGTCGTAAAGTAGTTCATTCAGATTTATTAAAATTTGTATCATCCAGTCCATTATTCCTTCTGACTATCTTTTATTTCAATTATTTCGATAATAAATATTTTCTAACACAAAATCAAATTTGGGATATTTTCTTTATTTTGCTAAAAAGCAAACAGTCATATTTTGAAGAATAATTCTTTTACAGATGATCAACTGGGAATCGAACAAATAAATTCACCACAAATAAAATGATATATATGATATAAGTGTATTTTGATTTATATTTTCAATATTTGAACTTTTTATTTTAGAAAAATACAAAGTAGATTATAAAAGTAATCCAATCCCTATTTTGATAAGCTCAATTTCTTAAAGCTCTTCTACAGTGAACGTTGAAATCCAACTATACTTATCAATCCAACCTAGTAACATGTACAGTATTTATTTATTAACATTTTCTTTTTTTGTCCAATCATGGAGAAGAAAATTCAAAATGAACAAGAAAATCATTCACGATTTTCGCTTTGATAATCTCTTGAGGTTCACAATTTCGTATATGAATTCGAAGTTTTATTTGTTTGGGAGAAAAGTGTTCTTATAATATGTTATGTTGTGTCATCGAATTTTATTCGTTTCGTTTGTTGACATTACATGAGTATGAATAATAAAGTGTATAAATACCGTTTGGGAGTAGTTTGTTGTTATTGATGTTATGTACAATAATAGAATTTTGAATGAGTTCAATTCAAAATTTAAAATGTATAAAACCGAATTCAAAAAAACGTTTGCTATATTTTGAAATAAATATACTTAAATATATTTCATATGCAAAAATTGTTGTAAATGATCTATAGTTGAGATTTTAACAAAATTAATTTTTTTTAAAGATGATAAGCAAAAACCAATTTGTTTAAATTTAAATTTTTTTGGTTTATAACAACATTTTATAATTTATGGGTGAAAGCTTGGCTGAGCTAAACAATCGAGCTAGACTTAAGAGCAAAAGAAATAAATCTAATAAGTTAATAAGTTTTGTCTTTATACATACCACGACAACTTCGCTCTCTGCGACAAATTCCGGCTAAATAGACATTTTACCATAATTACAATGGCAAAGTCAAGATATTTTCCAAGATATTCCAACTGTTGCTTTTAGTCCGTGTTTAAAAGCACACCAGTTCTTATCTTTTGTTTATGTTTCTAAGTTTTAAGTTTTGTTTTGTTAATTTAACATTTAAGTTAAGTTACCCAATTTTTAGATTTTATCTAATAAGAACGTGTTCTTCATTGAAAATCAAGTAAACCTATAAAAAATTAAAAAATTTAAAAAATACACTTTTTAAAAAAGGAACTAAGTAGAAAATAAATTTTGCATTGACACAATTTTATGTTGCAAGGAAACAAACGATATGTTCGTACAAACGTTTTGTCTTATAATTATATTTTCTTTGCTATTTTTAACAAATTTAAATAGATTCTAACACATTGCACATTCTAACACATTGCACAGATGTAAAGATTTTGAGTTCTAATATTTTTGAGTATTAGTTTTTTTGATAGATTAACAGTTTCAGTTCCCATTTGTTACATAAAATAAAAGTGGATGGCGCATTCTTTAGATAGAAAAGGAACAAATGTATGCTAATGTTAATCTCTAGCTGGAGACTACCAACGTTTATTTCCTCTCCGTACTGAATGCGCCACCCACTTTTTTAATGGAAAAAATGGGAACGGAAATCTATTTATCTATCCAAAGAACTAATAGTCATCGAATGTTTGCATCTGTGCTAGGATGTGTTAAAACCTATTTAAATTTTTTTTCTAAGACAAAACATTTGTACGAACATATCGTCTGTTACCTTGCAACAAAAAATTAAGTCAATGAAAAATTTAAGACAAAACGTTTGTTTTTCATAAGACATAAGACAAAAAGACAACATAGACAAAACGTTTGTACGAACATATCGTTTGTTACCTTGCAACAAAAAATTGTGTCAATGCAAAATTTATTTTTTACTTTTTAGTTCGTTTTTCAAAAAGTGTGTTTTTTAAATTTTGTATTTTATTTTTATTTTAGAGATTTTAGTTATGTAATTTTACTTAAACATAAGTTAACCACATTATTTCACAGAAATAACATCATTAAATAAAACCAGCAACTAAATCACTTTTTATTTCAAAATTAGTAGTAGTCTGGATTTCAAATGAACAATACACGAAAATTTTGACAGAATTTATTTAAATTTTAAATTTTATCTCAATTAATTATTTGATATATATTGTTCAATATTATGTACATGTGTTAGTGTTAATTTATCGACTACGTGGAATTGGACAACCTGAAAGGTCCACCGGAATTAAATTTAATTAAGAAAGGTCGGAAAATTGGGCATCAGACCCATTCATTGAATCTCTCGGTGCAACGAATTTTGAAAGTGAAAATGAAATTAATGCCAACGACGAAGAATACGACGAAGATGATGCAGAACAACCACAGTTTAGAAATATTGGCGCAATTCTAAAAATCTGTCAAATCAATTTCGAAGGTTTGACGAAATCAAAAAGTGATTATCTACTCAGACTGATGAGACAAACAAAATGTGATATATTGCTCCTACAGGAAACATATACAGTAAGTGATGCACAATTAGAAAACAATGGATGTGTAAATAATTTCATATGTGTGCAAAAAGTTCATCACCAACATTATGGAATTGCCACCTATATTAAAGAAGATCTGTCAGACGAATGTACCGTTATTTCCAAACTATCGGAAGATGATATTGCCTATATAGTAATCAAAATCCAGGAAGTAACCATATTTAACACATATAAACCTCGTTTAAAACAATGGATTTCCATACCATTATTTGAACATCCAGTTGTGTACATGGGTGATTTTAATAGCCATCACAGCATTTGGGGTTACAACGAAGATGATAGAAATGGACAATTTATTGTCGAATGGGCCATTAATAATCGCCTTCATCTCTTGTATGACTCAAAAGAAAGTCCGACTTTTCATTCTGGAAGATGGAATACTGGCTCAAATCCTGATTTATGTTTTGTTTCGCTTGATAACGATAATATTGCCTTACCAGCCATAAGATCAGTTCGTCAGCAATTTCCAAGAAGCCAACATCGGCCTGTATTTTTAGAAGTGGGAATTCAAATTCCAATTATCATTGCCAAAACCAAGATGGAATTTCAAAAAAGCAAACTGGCCTGGATTTGCGCTTGCTGTTGATAAAAATATTCGATGGTTTTCACCAGAACTAAACAATTTTAAGCGCTTTACGGGTGTTTTAATTGGTTCAGCTAAAAAATATATTCCAAGAGGATACAGAAAACTATATATTCCTGTTTGGAATAATGAATGTGAAGATTCATGGCAACTATATCAAGCAAACGATTCGACCACCATTGGAACTCGTTTGATCAAAGCACTAAATAAGCAACGTACCGAAAAGTGGAACGAACACTCTCGTTGAGTCAATGGATTTCACACATTCCAGTAAAAAAGCTTGGGACTTACTTAAAAAAAATGAAGGCTCAAACCGTAAAAAGAGTGAAAATAATGCAGTAAGTCCTGACAGCATAGCGTGTAGAATTCATCAAAACTCAAAAGTGAGAATCCGTATGGAAAGAACTCGGAAAGTAAAAAATTTACTTCGCAAATTCCGCAAAACGATTGTTGACTCACCATTTGTATATGCTGTGACAATTGAAGAAGTAAATATTGCCATTAAAAACTTGAAATCCGGAAAAGCCTGCGGTATTGATGATATATTTCCTGAATTTTTCATGAATATCTCAACTAATGCTAAAAATTGGTTAGCGAAATTTTTTACAAATTGCTTCGATTTAGGAAAGATACCGGCAATTTGGAATAAGTCAAAATCTAATCATAATATATATATATATATATATATATATATATATATATATATATATATATATATATATATATATATATATATATATATATATATATATATATATATATATATATATATATATATATATATATATATATATATATATATATATATATATATATATATATATATATATATATATATATATATATATATATATATATATATATATATGAAAAATCTGTCAGTTTTACATGTCCAAGCAAAAGGTAAAAAGCTAGACATTTTGGAATCATATGATATTAGGAAAGCTTTGTTTTTAAAACAAAATAGTTTGAATGAACAAACAGAAATTCTGTTACTTTTACCCGACTTTTAAATATTTTTGTTAGTCCTCTACCTCAAAAATATTAATCTCTTGTTCCATTCATAAATTTTATTTTTTTACTGTGTTGGTAAATTTTTGGCCTTTTATTTATTGTTTGTTCTTTAATTAATGACTGGATAAGATACTGCATTTGAATTTTCTTTCCCTTCCTTATAGGTTTCACCAATGCAGATCGGATCTTCGTAACGATGCGGATTATTGTTTAAGTTTAGTTTAAGTTGTATTAATTTTATGGTTATTGTTCTAGGTTTTTTTTCCACATAGTAATTCAAGATATATATATGAGCAATTTCACGAAGATTCAACAACGTTTTGAATTGACGCCTTTTAATTTTGATTATTTTTTGTTTATAGATAGTCTTTCATAAATATAAAATACAAGTTCTCTTAGAATTTTTTTTTCGACCAGGGGTTTTCACAGGGTGCCCCTCAATTTTTTGTTATTTTGTGAGGTGAGTGCATTTTGATCAGCGATTGTAGAAAAACTACTCAATCGATTTTCATAAATGATATGTCGTTGAATAGGTATTAGAACAACGTTGAATAGGTATTAGAACGAGTTTTTAAAAATGTACACTGTTAATTTTTTGAAATAACTTTTGACGATGTAACATAAGAAAAACACGGTGTAACATAAGAAAAGATGGCGCTACTCCTTTTTTGTTTTTAAACTAAATTGAAGCTTATTTTATATCTTACTACTTGTGAAAGTTTAGTACTAGCGATATTTTTTGTTTTAAAGATAAAATTCGTTGTGCATATGACTGTCGGGAATCAGTTTTTTTGTTCTGAAGGAAAATTATAAAAATGGCGTTATAAACTAAGAGATTTTTCTTATGTTAAATATCAAATATTTTATTATTAAATGAACTTTAATAATAAAATAAAAATTTGCTGAATATGTGTGAAATGGCTCTTATTAATTTTAAGTAAGTAATATGATATTGTTTACTCTTTTGTTTTAGTTGTTCTTTTTGTTTAATTCATGTAAAATTTTGTTCATTTTGTTCTAACAAAGTGAACTATTAATAGGGTATCTAAAAATTAACTTTGTGTTTCTTTTATTAATTAACTTTTAAACTTATTCTGCGTAAGGTTACAAGTGCTATGTACATAATATTATTTGAATACTTACGCCAAGTGTCAATGGCAAGCAGTGTAAATTATACGAAAGTATTCTGTTTATTCTAATGTTACTAACGTCGCGTCATCGGTGGACGGTTTCGTCAGTGTGGTGTTTCTAACTATACCCTAAAATATATCAAATTTTCAAACAGGCATTTTTTTGTTAATTTGATATAATTATAAAACCAGTTGTTTTATCGGAACGATTTGAGTGAGAATTTAAATTTAGTCTTTTTTGTCAAAACAAAACTTCAGTCAAAACAAAATTCAATTATTTTAAAAAACTGTTATAATTTGTAATAAGAAGTATATTGTAGTAAAATATAAACTTACTTAAACGTTTGTATAAGAATAAAATGCCTTTAACACAAACCGAGAATGATAGTAAATCCTCCGAAAGCGACAAAAAGAATGAGGATCAATCGGCAAGATTTTACAATATCAGTTCCCGAAATTATTCAACGTCCTTCGTTCACAAATATGTTTCAGACTCTCAAGCAAAGTTCAACCGGGAGGCATTCTTTTAGTGAAGAAAGGCGTATTGGGAAACTTTTATCCATCCGATTTTTATCGATCACTCGAAATCGCGACCTCGCGTTCACTTGATGGCCAATCGTCATCAAATGAGCTGCGAGTTTCTAATGCAACTTTAGATGCGAAGCGTTTCAAACAATATTAATGTAGCTTTGGTTGCGACAGGAAAAACTTCAATAACTGAATTAATTTGAATTGCTGATAAAATGGGAAACATCTTACCCTTTACCCTTTATTTGGGAAACATCTTACCCTACCCTATATTTGAAGTCAAAAATTACACAGCTACCCATACTACTAACGCAGTAACCAACAATGCCATCACAGCCATTTTGTACAGCCTTAACGAATACGATACACCCATTTTCCACAGTGGAAATCAGTGAACTTAGAGTAGTCGTTCACACTCAAGATCTTTTAACAGAAACTCACGTTCATGAAGCCGTGGGTGTAGCCAGTATAAAGATGATCCAAAGCCATATTACTGGTAACACTTTAAGTTTGGCAAAAACGCTCTAGGAAGCCTTGTCAATATAAAAACACCAACAACTGTTCATAAACATGTATAGCCTACTGACCCAGCGTCAGTCAGTGGAATTGGCAGTACTTGCCGCTTATTTATTTTTGATAGTAATAATAAGTTGATCTGCTTTGAACTTTCATACATAAAAATTTTGCTACTTCAATAAAAAAAGCTAACTTACGGAGTGCGACGATCATCCCCACACAAATCTAAATTCAGGAATCCCTTAAATAATTTTGTTCCTAATCTGACAATTCAATATTTAAATTTCGAAATTAATAAATAATGTATATACTTACATATAAAATATAGAGAAATAAAAATGAACTTATCTTCTATATAGTTGATGTGTTGTCTTCTATCTTTTCCAGGTTGCCTTGTTTATTTATTCTCCAATAATCCTCTTGGTTTATCATAAACGTGCTAACTATTATCATCCAATCCTTGACACAATCTCCCCATGGGTTATTAAATTGTGATTTGGATGCCTATATCCATTTCCCAAATTCTCAAACTGTCAGTGCAATTCGATTTGCTTCCCCAATCTTTGTATAGATTATTGGTTTAGTTAAATTCAGACCAAGAAATATGTTTATTACTATTTCTCGGATAATTGTGACACTGCGTGTTAATTTCCTATCTTCCACAATGCTAAAACCAGTCTAAATAAAAAAAATTTGGAGGAAGCCACAATAAACAGAAAGTTTTGTTCACTATCTTATATAATTTCTCCATTTATGAATATACATTATTTCAAATGAAAAGAGTAAACAAACTAATAACTGGATTTTTTTTTCTTATATTATATCTTGTTAAAGTTTTTAAAGCTTTTAAATAATTTACAATTGATTGTTCAACCAAATACATTTAATTAATTTTCTTATTTTTAGAAAAAAAAACATGACTTTTAATTTTCAATGTCAAACATGGAATCCTGTGAGTTTGTTTTTGCAAAAAAATCGTCGACTATTTCTAACATGCCACAGGGTGTGTCACTTATAATTTCCCTTTTCGATCTCGTTTTCGTTAGGATGGTTGTTGTTTAAAATAAAGGTCTACCTTGGGAAAACCATTTTTGAATATCGTTGCTTATATTTGAAAAAAAAAAAATTCGTTTTAAATGTGTTAATGGGCATTACAAAGTTAAATTTTTTGATTAATACTGGTGCTGATATTTCTGTTGTACCTAATTCTCATTTTCGTCAAATGACTCAAGATCAGGACCAAAATCTTGCCGCAGCTTATAGTTCTGAAATAAAAACATTTAGTAATAACTTTTTAAATTTCAATTTAGGAGTTCGTCGTAATTTTACACACGTTTTCACTGTAGCAGCTGTCTCACGTTCTATCATTCTAGCAGATTTCATATCGAAATTGACAGTTACTTGAACGTGAAACATCGATATCAGTGAACGCCATATTTCTTCGTACCAATGTTCCCATCGTTAAAATTAATGTGGTAGAAAGAAATGAATTTAGCAAAATTTGAAACGATTTTCCAACATTCACACAAAATCCAAGTTATGATATGCCAGTTTTACATAACGTTGTTCAATACATTACAACAAATAGTCGATTACAATTTTTGGTTAGTCTTTGGTTAAGCTTCTTCTTGAAGGTTGTCAAGAAAAATGAAAATGACTGGTGGCCGTGTAGGAATTATTGTCGGTTTAATGCGATAATGTTGCCCGATATATATCCGATACCTCACATCCAGAACTTCTCATGCCATCTTACGGATGCTCTATATTTTCGGAGAAAGATTTAGTGCGAATCTATCATCAAATACTCATTGCAAAGGAGGATATTCACAAGACAGCAATAACAACGCCAGTTGGGTTGTATGAGTTTTGTGCGTAAGTCTTTTGGATTGTCTTTTGGATGCAAGTCTTTTGGATGCAACAATGCTCGCATACTCGGCTCATAAAGCTAACCTACGCATAACTGCCAACGCATCTAGTGTTGCTGTTGGAGCTGTTTTCCAACAACGACGACCTGACGTAAATTGGGAACCACTCAGTTTCTTTTCTAAGAAACTTAAAAAAACAGATGTTAAATTTGCTGTATTTGATCGCGAATTACTTGCAATTTTCTTAGCGATTAAACATTTTAGGTACTGTGTTGAACGCAGAATGTTCACCATCTATGCTGAGCATTAACCTCTCGTAAATGTAATTGATTCGAAGACAGAAAGAATTCCACTTCTATCGCGACAATTAGAGTATATCGCGCAGTTTAATACTGAAATAAGGCACATCAAAGGTGTTGACACAGTCCTGACAGATATGTTATCTCGAAATGGATAACGACGAAACAACAGCCAATGATAAAAGAGATTTTACCATCGATCAATGAACAAATCTCCAGTCTACCGGTGAATAATTAAAGGTCCTTAGTCAAAACTTATTTGCGCACACTAGTTCCGATTCTTGTCACCAGAAGTTTATTCCAATCGTCACTAATAGCCCAAACGATTTTAATGAAATTTTATTAGTGAAATTTGTTGTTAATGGAAATTGTTCTTTACTTTGACCCTAGCGTCATCTTTAAAAAAGTTTTTTTTTTATATTTTAATTTAAAAGTAAATTACAAAAACGTTTAATTACTTTAATAAATAAATATAAATAAATAAGTATAAATGTATCGAAATCATACCGGTTTACACCTGGCTGCGAAGAGGTGCGGCCAGGTGCGCAACGGCAACCGTGAATTTTTAGAATCTTTACATAAATTGCCATGATGTAGACGATATTTTATTTAAAAAACAAGTGAACGAAATTTGTTCCCAAAAATCAATCAAAAATAATTTAATTAAAAATACTGGCGGCCAAATTTTGATAGGCAACCTGGTAGATATATATTCTGTAATGGATAGCCTGGAGGAATGCGTGAACCCAGTGTATTGTAGTCTCAGATTTATTAGTTTTCATTTTTTTTATTAACATGTACCGCTCATAATAGTTTCCCATCCATTCACCTTCAATAGCCATATTTTTATAGTCCCCGTAACCCCTAGTTTTCTTATTTTTCCTAAAGCTTACTTAAATTTTCAATAGCTGGACAGACATATTTGAAAAAGAATTGAGCCAATTACACTGATTTTATTTATTAATTAAAATAATATAATATTGGTTAATTTGAATTAATTAATAATTTTCTTTAAATATCATCCATATAAACATTAAAATTTAATCTTACAACACCCTAAAATTGACGCGCGCTACGTTTCCATTCGAGTATTTTCAATATACTACTTGAATTTGAATTTTCTAAACACCAACCGTAATTAACCAATGAAGTTTTCGAACCTCATAACAGCTGTGCGTATTTTTTCCAATCGTCAACATACCAAGAATTACTATCTTGCTTTGTTTAAAATATTCGATTCATCTGTATATGAATGTAATATTTTGCTTCAAACAATCTTTCTGTTATGGAACTGAACTTCACTGTACTGATATAGTAGATTGTATTTTCGTAATACCTAAACATTATAACATCGATCGAACTTGCATTTAATTCATTTTAAATTCAATGATAAATGTTATTGATGTATCGGAAATATTTGGTATCACAAACTTATTTTTGTGCAATAATATCAAATAACAAACGGTTTTGTATAACTATAAAAAGTTCCCAACAATTGAAAACTAGATGGAAATTAATTATATTACATCTAAAACACTGTATTCGAGTTATTTCGAGACAAAAAAATCTGGCTATATAATAAGCCACTGTAAAATGTTCCCTCTCTTATTCTATTACATTTGGATCTTGAGGTGTGACGTCTCGCAGTCGGTCGTGCTTTGTTTGAGAGATGAGCTGTTTTTGTTTTTCTCCAAGTCTGACGTTCGGTGTAGCCGGTGATTTTTTTTAATGGAAATAAGCAATATAATTGCTTATTCCTATAGTGATTTAAAATCTGTGATATTTTTTTTTGAAAATTGTGTTAGATTTGTAAATGTCCTGCATAAGTAAAAAGCCGGGTATAACCCCCAAAAGCAAAAGAAAATAATTTATATGTGTCGTGCATCATTAACTCCATTGTTGTACAAACAAAAAACTCAAACTTGGCGATATTAACCTCAAGGTCAGCTGCCACGCAGGTAATGAACTTAAATATTATTGTAGGTCACATCTGATCTTTGAATATGAGAATTGCCTAGACTTGCATGCGAAAATGGAATTAGAAAAATATGAAATGGAATAGAATTATTGCATCTTAACTTATTTTAGCCTAATCGCTTTTCAATTATCAAATTAGTAAATTATAAATTAAAGATAATAAATTATTTGAGTGTTAGCTGAATTTTGTTGTAGACATTTAATAACCTAGAAAAAATGATAGTAATATAAAAATATTGATATTAGTGTTCAATTTACAAAAATTGCAAATAACTGTTTTCATAGGCGAAGCGCGAGTTTTTAAGAATGGGATGCTGCGTTCTAAATAATATTCCATAATAACTACTATTAAAACTCAAAAATAGCCTATTTGAAGAAACATAGTACATTTTGCTACAAGATATGGAAACGCTTCGTTTTCGTGAATGATGTTTATTATAAATTATTTAATTGGAAATCGACGACATACCATTTAAAATTCATATTCTATTTTTCATGGTTACTTTGTCCTAAAAACTATTTGATGAAGATACCATAGCAACTACAATTTCGTTATCTAGCGAATATGATTTTATACACTAGAGGAAAAAACGATTTTCAAAGGGGATTAAATCTGCATGAAAATGGAATTCATTTGCTATTGTAGAAATAGTACATTATAGAACAAGGTCGAGAAGTAAGCTATTATTGACCGAGAACTTTTAGATCCTGAGGCGCGTAGCGCCGAGGGATATAATGTTCGAGGTCTATATTAGTCTTCTCAACCGAGGTATATATAAAAATTTTTTAACTACTAACACTAATTATCATATTTGCTTTGATTAGATTTTGATATTAGTCATTTTCCATATCACTTTTTAAATATCTTAAAATATCAAGTAGCCTGGAAGTTTAGTTTCATACAAATAAAACGAAATAAAGGAATGCAATTATTATTTGTTTGTGTTTTTTTGTTAATTTAAATTAAAAATAAAGGAAAATTTGTCATTATTAACCTAGGTAATGTTTTGTTATTATTATTGACCTAGCTTGAGAAATATTACTTCTCATTGGGGCATTCGAGTAAATAATGACGATTTCTCAAGTTAGTAGTTAAAAAAATATACTTTTTTGCATATTTTTCTATTACTTTCAACTAAAGACGCTTACCATTGAAGATCAAACTTGTTTCACTTTAATCTACTCTCCCTCGAGCAAGTTGTGTAATTAAAAAACATTTCATTTTACTAATTTATTTAGATCGGCGGATTTTTTATAATAAAATGGACTAGTCAGATCAAAATAATAATGAACTAGTCAGATCAATCATAAGCTCAAAATAATTATTTTAAAATAAGAATAAAATTGTGTATTTATATTTGAAATGTTTTTAAAGTTTATGCGTTCCATTTGTGATCTACTCAAAGCTTTTAAGTTATTCTGTTCTAAAGGAACAGTTTTTATTTAATATCCGAAGCAGTTGTTTGCTATGAAATTATCAATGCACAAAACGGCAAGGTAAATAAATAAATTTTGCGGTAAAAACTTGATCCTCTCTGTGGTTTGAAACGCAAAATTCAATCCATTTTTAAAATTGCATTTATTTATATGTACTAATATTGGAACATAAATATGGTTGTTACAAAGCAGCTCATCTCATCAGATACATGAAAAAATTTCTTTGCTTAATATATCAAAGTACGGACTATGGTTTTATATTATTGAAATTCACCAAGGGAAAAAATTACTGTATTTGTTGATTGGTCCTATCCTAACAAACAATCGAGAAATAGAACCACGAAAATGGTTCAAAAGAAAACAAATACCTACATAATTTGGAAATCAGTGGGTCTTCTATTTTCTTATTGAAAAATATGTTGATATATTAAAACAAAACTGTTTTGGAAACTGTTCTGCAATAATTTTTAATTAATAATGCACCATAATTATTTATTCAAACATTTGTAATTCAAACAATAAATCCAAGTTCTTATTAAAAATGAATACATACTTTGATGTAAAGTAGTAAAACTTAGCTAAAACAATTAAACCATATATAAGCTAAAACAAAACAGATTTACCATAGCACTACTATGATTGTATATGATATGCTATAAGCAACACAGCATCTACTGCTATGGTTTTTGTTTGATTTTTTTCGTTTTTTCTTTTCCTATTTGTGTTTCTTCTTTTTTTTTTGCGTACAAATATTATAATTCCGTACGCTGCACAGCTTCTTGTATATTATTTGGACAAAATAAATAAATATTTTGATTGCGTTGAAGTTTTTTTTATAAATATTAGGAATTAATATAATTAAATAATAATAAAATAAATATTTATATGGAAATATTTGTATAATTTTACAGAAACTTTGAAGATTTGTTTTAAATAAATACTAAAGTATTGAAAATTTATTAAATGATGGTTGATAAAATCTTTACTAAAAAAGAATCGTTAATTTGAAAAAGAGCGGCCTGTTTCAAAGGGAAGCAGTGCTTCCCTAGCATCCAAAGACGCTTCGCCTATGACTGTTTTTGGTTCGATATAAAATTTTTTTTAGTGTTTAATTTACACAAAATTGTAAATAACTGGTTCAACATAAAATTTGATTAGTGTTTAATTTACACAAAATTGTAAATAACTGTTTTGGTTCAATATAAAATTTGATTAGTGTTTAATTTATACAAAATTGTAAATAACTGTTTAATAGTAACATTTTAATAGTGTTTAATTTACACAAAATTGTAAATACCTGTTTTGGCTTGATATAAAATTATGATGGTGTTTGATTTACACAGTAAATTGCTAATAGCTAAATAGCTGTCTGGTTCGAATATACTAAGAAATTGCTGTGAGAAGTTACTTTGTGTGAGTTGTTGTGTCATCGGGGGGATACGGTTGTCTGATCCGCAGAGATCGTCTTCGCTTTGCCAACCGTGTCAACGTTAATTATTCGAAGGGGTGCATTGTATTTTCAACGCGCTCGGCGATTTTTGCAAAGCCTTTCAACGTTTTTATATGCAAGTTGCCAACTCGTAATTATCATCGTATTCACCTATAATTGCACAATTATTCAACGATTTCGATAACACATTTTCTCAACGATTTTGGTAACAAATTTGCTCTACGATTCTGATTGTAAATTTATTCAACGCTTTTGGTTAACGAACATATTCAACGATTTTGATTAATTTATTCAACGAATTTTGTTTGCAAGCATATTCAACGTTTTGATAACAAATCTATTCAACGATTTTGATAATAAATATACTCAACGATTTCGTGTGCAACTTTATTCAACGCTTTGATAACCAATTTATTCAACGATTTTGTGTACAAATTTACTCCACGATTTTGTTTACAAATTTATTCAACGATTTTGATATTAAATTTATTCAACGATTTTGTTTGCAAATTTATTCAACGATTTTGATAACAAATTTATTCAACGATTTTGTTAACGAATTTAATCAACGATTTTGATAACACATTTTCTCAACGATTTTGATAACAAATTTGCTCAACGATTCTGATTATAAATTTATTCAACGCTTTTGTTAACTAACTTATTCAACGATTTTGATTAATTTATTCAACGAATTTCGTGTGCAACTTTATTCAACGTTTTGATAACCAATTTATTCAACGATTTTGTGTATAAATTTACTCCACGATTTTGTTTACAAATTTATTCAACGATTTTGATATTAAATATACTCAACGATTTTGTTTACACATTTATTCAACGATTTTGATAACAAATTTATTCCCGATTTTGATAACAAATTTATTCAACGATTTTGATGATTGCGACCACGTATTCTTTTTGATCAACGTACATGCAGCCGTACTGATGGAATGCTGATACAAACCGGATAGGAGGTCAGGATTTAATCATGGGGTGAGTACGCTTATTCGGTCTATGGTTAACGTAGGAGTGTGAATGTGTGTGAAAAGGCGTGTCAGTGATTGAATGGGGGCGTGTTAGTCGTCGAATGTGTGGGTGAATATGTGATGCGTGCGTGTGTGGGCGTCTGAGAGTGAATGTAGGGGTTGGGCGTGTTGATCGTGAGTCTTTCGCAACAGGGGTCGCCAGAGTCTCCATTTTTCCACTTGTATTTCTTTCCATTGCCGCAAATTTTCGTTAATAGCGTACATTTCTGTATTTGTGCTGAAGTAGCAGAATTTCTTAATCGTTCCCATGGGCTGAAGCTAGCTTGGGGCAAGAAAATAAATCTCGCTAGGTACGCTGCCTGCTATGCCATTCTCATTGGTTCGCCATTGAGAAAGCGCTTCATTACAATTCTCCTAATTATAAATATACATAAAAATTTGGTTTTATCAAAAAATCGATGAGCGCACTAATCCTGCAGTCGAATCTTAGACTATAAGCTATCAAACAAGAAAAAGTTTGTTGAGATCGGTATAGGCGTTCTTGAGCAATTTAATTTCAAATTTACCTCGAAATGGCAACATTTTCATTTTTCACGCATGTTGGGGAGGCCTCTATGCCCTCACTCACTTACTTGCATCTAATAACATTTTATCGCTAAAACGACTGTCTGACGAACGCTGGTCTACTAGAGCGAATGCTTGTAACTTAGCAAAAATTGGGACCGCTTGTTGAATGAGCTTGATAAAAGTCGCAATTAAGTATATAAAGAATTTCTCTGAGAAATGCTAATTTTTCTTAAATATCACGAATATTCCAATAGAGAAAACTGCTGTGAGATTACTTACTATAATATCCCCACAAACTTGGATAAATCATTCATCGACGAATGTGTGTATTCTAAAAATTACATAGAAGTACTAAATAGGGATGTTCTGTGAAAATGTTTGAAATGATAATAGAGCGGAGTCTCGTATCGCATATTTTTTTTTATGTGGATACGCTCAAACGCATCAAATTTATTTTCGTTCGTCTATAGTTCATCTTGATTCTTTAGCAGTTCTCTGTATTGAGTCTGATTTTATGATATTAGATTATTATAAATATAGATTATTTATAACCTCTAGTATAGTATATTTTTTTCTTTGAAGCTTGGAAAAAAATCAATATAGCCATTTTGATCGTTGACTCAGTGGTCAAAATATGTTATAAATTTTAATAAAGAATTTTTGTAATGTGTTCTAAAATTTGGCGGTCCTAAAAATTTTCCGCTCTGAGTCATGGCTAGGTTCTAGTTTTTGTTCAATTCATCCTATTCGCTGAGTTTCTCATTTATTGCTATATCAAAAGTGTATTAAATAAAATACATGAAAAATAATGACGTCAATTATTCTCAGAATTTCTGGAGTTTTCGTTGTAAAGATACTTTGGATTTAGCAGGAACATTATCGATATAAATTGCAATTGTATCGTACAATTGTATTGTATAGTTGAAAGCTAAATACAATAGTGCAAATAGTTCAAGTTAGACTGCAATAATGTAAACAGTTCAAATTGGAATACAAAATTGTGTTAGGTAAATTTAAAGATTCAACTTAAATAGATAACTGATGAGAAAGTTTAAACTTCGAAATATCATCGCCTTGGTGGCGTAGTGGATAGGGAACTCATTCGCATTGATAAGGTTACGAGTTCGAAACCCAACCAAACTACGTAAAAGAGAAAATGAGATTTTTCTTTGAGATAAATCCGTCCAAGTTAAAAAATCCCATAATGTTGCCTAAAAATATACAAGCATATATATGACAATAGTTGAGCAAGTGTCAATCTTTGATTTCGCAATGATTGGAAACAATCTATAATGACTATACACTCGTGACCTAGGTTGTTGGCTATAATAGAAATATTACCCATACTATGAATTCACACAATAGTACTGTCTAGAAATTTAATGCAAAAACAAAATCTTCAATCATTTTTCTTTCTTTAGTTCATTAAACACTTCCCAAAGACCGAAGTCTTGACACCATGGAGTCTGAGATAGATGTTTTGAAAACTTTAAGGTTTTATTGTTGTAATTAGTCTTTTATATAAAATTTAAGGGGAATTGCTTGGTCAAAAGGCACTTGGTTTTAAACGAAAACCCAAATCAAGTGAAACAAACAAATTAAGTAAGCAATCGATTTTAAAGTGTTTACCATATTAATTAATTTTGTTTTCTTATTGATACGAATGACGATTGACGACATGTAATAAAAGTAATATCTTACTATAAAATCAAAATATTTAATATAATAAATTGAACATTTTCTCAGGAACATATATAAAATTTATTTTACCATTTTCTTAGTACGTAATTTTTCTTGCTAAAATCAAATAAAGGTAATTTCCATGTAAAACGGAAAAACATAACAACACGTTCGAGATTTTCTTTTCATTGCGATTACAAGAGATAACATAACGAGAATTTTGAAAAAATTAAAATCGTGATTCGTGTTCATCCAATTTGTTTGACGTACTTGATAAAAGATTACGTTACTAAGATTTTGAAATTATTGTTTGATTTTGTAATCGATTGACGTTCGTTCAGTTTGGAAGCTGGTAGACTTTTTCGTTAACAAACATAATTTATTTTTTTTTTGTTAAATGAAAGCTTTTATCATACTATACTTTCAAAACAAAACTCATCAGTTTATTCTCAAGATTTATCATAAATGTCATCAAATTATGTTATTTTGATATGATGCTGTTTGATCCGTCTTAAGTAATATTTTCATGTTATTATAACATAATACAGAAATACAAACATTCTTCATGATAAGTAAACAAAGATTATATCGTCACCGTCACAAAATATGATTTATTTTCGTTCGTTTGGCAAACACAAAAATTCTATTTATGGAAAAGTCAAGAAAATGGTCATTTTTTACATTAAAAGGAGTAAATATTTAACAAGGGTGAAATTAAGCTTTTAGGCTAAAATGAGAACATGAAATAGTAAGTAAGTACTCTGTACATTATTTATTTCATAATTAGTAGACTTTTTTATGATCCGTACTAAGCGATTACTCAAAATTTATTATGTGTTGCGATGTGTTAAATATTAATAATCCTTGTTTTTGAGGTGCTGGAAGTGGAAGGTGAAGTAATCATTTTTTTAGCCAATGAAGTTTTTGAAAGACAACTTAATTTTAGCAGGATTCCAATCTGTTATTTAATTTTATTTCACACAGTGTTTGAAAAAATACTTTCTATAATGTATGTTTTTATGTGTAACTGCCTATAGATTAAATGCGGTGGAGATATATTGTATTGCGATCAAAATGATATATTGTACCCCACCTTACTATTCCTCAGAGGCTTGTGAATGCCTAGCTAGAGCACCTCCTCCAATCCAGGTTCCCTTTTTTTTATAGTTCGAGTTAATCACTTAGGTTATAAAGCTCTAATGTTTTATGCACGTGTTAACGATAGGAAGGGAAAGTTGAAGGTTGGTAATTAAGGGCTAGGGATAGGACTGGAGCGATAGTGTTGGTGAATTGAGGATTTAAAAGCTTGGGGATTGTATGTATCGGGGAAAACAGTTTTTGGTAATCGATTCCACCAGAAAACGGAAGTGAAAGAAAGGAGTTATTAGAGCTGGACGTTCTCACATATGAGACCTCCAAGGTATGTTTATGGGAAAATGATGATTGTCTTGTGGCTCGTGAAGATCTACGCAATGGTGGTATTAAATTATTAACTTTTTTAGAGCATTTACCGTAGTAGTATCTGTAGAATAATGTAAGAGCTCCAACGACTCTTCTATGATACAGAGAATCCATACACGACGTTATCATTGGATCATCAATCAGTTTCAAAGCACGTCTGTGAACTCTGTCAACAAAATTTAAAGAGGTATCTGGTGCTGCAGCCCATAAATGGGAGTCGAATTCAAGGATCGGTCGTATATATGCCTTATAGATTGTAGCAATTTCAGATGGAGAGAAAAAGCTTTTACAGCGACGTAGGAAGCCAAGTCGTTGGGATCCCAATTTTGCAACAGAAAGAATATGATCATGCCATTTTAGTTTGTGATTGATATTAGTACCCAACAGCTTAAGCGTAGGCGAGTTTATTATTGATTAGCTGGAAAACGTTGCATTGCAGCTATATACCGAAGTTTTATGGGACAAAACGCACGACTTCGTCTTAATAGCATTAAATGTAATAAGATTCCGTTTACTCCAATCCAGGATTAATTCAAGATCTACATCCAAGGATTCAACTATTTTTCTACGATGACAAATTAGTAGTTAGTGTAGATGGCTGTTTTTTGAAAGAATAGGAATGGAAGATAGTACTGTCGTCGGCAAAGCTATATATTGGGTTTGTGGTGATAGATAACAAATCGTTGATAAAGATCAGAAAAAGGGTTGGTGATAGAACCGAACCCTGTGGAACACCGGATTGAATTGGAAATTTAGTCGAAAAAGCACCATCTAGCACTACTCTGATCGATCTGTGAGATAAAAAATCTTGTAACCAATAGATAAAGGTCTTGCAGACTCCAAATGAAATTAATTTGTTGTTAAGGGCCCGAGGCCATACTCTGTCAAACGCCTTGGATATCTCAAGGGAAATGATATGAGACTCACCAAAGTCATGAATTGCTTTACCCCATTTCTCCGTGAGGACTGACATGATGTCACCAGTAGACCGTGTTTTACGGAATCCTTATTGGCGGTCGTGGAGAAGATTGTTGTTTTCGAGATATGCCATTAGTTTATAATTAATAATTTTTTCCATAACTTTAGCTAGTATCGAGGTTATTGCAATGGGACGATAGTTTGAAGAGTCAGACTTGTTGCCCTTTTTTGGGACTGGTTGAACATTAGTCAGTTTCCACATTGGTGGATAGAGACCAGAGCTTAGGGATAAATGAAACAGACTAATTAGTGGATACACCAGGGTTTCAGCGCACCGTTTAAGTACAATAGGTGGTATACCGTCCGGATCACCAGATTTGCTTGGATCTAGACTAAGCAGTGTTGATCGCAAAATTCTTGGGCGAAAGTAAATTTCGTTCATTGATGATTGGATAGATGACGGGCGGATATATTCCAGAATCATCAACGACAGAGTTAGCAGCAAAAGTTGCCGCAAGTAGATCTGCCTTCGCTTTGGTTTCGGTAACGGGGTTGCCTTGGTTATCCATTAATGGTGGAATAGAAGATCTGATAAAGTTATTGTCAACCTCTCGGATAAAGTTCCAGTATGACCGGCTACCTTTAGTTGCGCGTAAAATTTTACGCTTAGCATTGGAGTTAAAAAGAAATTTAGCTTTTTTAAATACATTATGACAGTTGTTTCTAGCCCTGATATAAAGAGATCTACTGCTGGGAGATTTATCGGTCTGGTATTTGTCAAACGCCAACATTTTGTTAGTTTTAGCAATATAACAATCTTCAGAAAACCAGGATTTGGACCCCTTTTTACTTTTCACAATACTGGTTGGGATAAACATATTCATACCCAGTAGGATAATAAATGTGATCAAAGCAGTTGCCTGGTTAACACTTTTGTTTTGCAAAAACAGACGCCAATCGATCTCATTGTAAAATTGATTAAGTTTCCGCCAATTATATCTATTGTAGTGCCAAACCTTTCGAGGAGGAGACAATTTTGGACTTAATGGTTGAGGGCTTATTTCGAAATACGCCGAGACTACACAATGATCTGATCTGCCAAGAGGAGCATCAACAGAGCAGGTATATTTGGCAGAATAAGTTGTCATGAAAAGATCAAGTAGATTAGAAGAATGGCTGGCAATATTTGGAATATGAGTTGGCCTATCTACTAGTTGAGTAAGCTGATTTGAATTAGCAAGAAATTTAGCATATTGCCCTTCTAAAGACGTTTTGGTTGAGAAGCGTCACCAATCTTTGTGGTGGACGTTGAAATCACCTGCTAATATAATTTCTGCATTAGGCGCGGTGATGAAAATTTCATCGATCGTGTCTGTAATAGAATTAAATGCTTCCAATGTTTGATTATGGTGGTAATTAGGACTGCGGTATAAATAACACAAATAGATGTCATGTTTATTTACGACGACTTTGAGCCAGATAAAGCAGAATTCGGAAATACTACCTGATTCATACTGAAGGAGCCTTGTATATTTAACATCATTGCGTATATATATCATTTCACCACGGTGTTCAAAAAATGCAAATTCTGGAGAATAATTGCTACAGTTAAATCGTGCATTATCGATATTTGAAACTTCTATAACTTGAAACTTAGGAATTTCAGGATATTAAGAGGGTTAAGCTTATGCAGATCATGTCCATCCTACTCATGTAGATCAAGACTCCAAAATCTTTGAGAAGATTGTCTGGTGTCTTTTTTTCCAATAAACAGAATCAACATTCATCTATCGGCTCCACCCCAATATTCTTAAGGTGTTTTCTTAGTTTAAACTGTCCTGAAAGTATCCGTGTCAGTAATCTCAGGCTGTTCCTATTCAACTTAGAGCACATTAAATTCTTTTGATCTTCTCATTCTTTCGTGGATGGCTTTTGATCTTAATCCACATAAGAGCTCCGGTCGACCAAAGATGTTAAAGTACCTCGCCTGGCTAATTTGTCGGCTTCTTCATTAGCAGCGATACCCGCATGACCAGGTTTCCAGTAATCTGTAACTTGTTACTATTTCTAAGTTTGTTTAGCTTGGTTGCACAGTCTTTAATAGTTTTGGATGTGATGGTCTAGGAGCTTAACGCATTAACTGCTGCTTGGCTGTCCGACAAAATGTTAATTCTCTTATTCTTATATTTTCTTTCTAAACTGTCTGCACACTTTCCAATAGCACATATGTTATGCCCGCCAAATTACGTGATATCTAACAGGTATCGTTTGTACAAATCTACAATCAGCTCCAGAACAAATTTAGGTTCTGTATAGGTGGGTTGGCAGGAAATTGGTTCTTTGAAGTTAACAGCCCTAGCTGCACTAGCAGTAAATACTAATTTCCTAATCAATCCACACTTTTCCATTTTTCATATATGATGCGACATCAATACATTTTTCATTAACATTTTTTATTAACAATAAATCAGTATACCTATTCATCGGACTCCCTGTAAAATATCAAGGTTATAATAGTTTTTGTTATTCTCTTGTCATTCTCTTTACAAACCTTTCTAATTTTTTTGGTTTTCTTTCAGTTCGCTTAAATTAAAACGAAACAAAGAGATGGTAATATGTGATTGATTATAAATAAATTAAACAAAATCGGTTTCGTTATAAATTATAAATTTATTGGTTACAACAATACGCACGACGAGTTAAGAACATATACAATCAACTCTTCCTTCTCTGTTGTTTAGAGTATTTAAAAATTATAAATAGAAAAGATTTTTTCAAATTTAGTGGTGATTAGAACTTAAAAATAACAGACGTAAATTAAAATTGTTTGTATCGAGTTGTAATATTGATTTCAATAGAAATCTTGTGCTCGGTTTTTTTATAATATAAAATTAAATTTAAAATAGAAGAAAAAAAATTATATATTATTCGTAACCAATAAAATTATTTAACTTAAATTTTAAACTGTGTTTTCCAAAAATTTTAAATAGTTTTAAGTTGATTTGTATGTTACGATATTTTATTGTGTTAAAATAAAAATAATTTTGATAAGGTTTTGTGTCTCTTATGTTTGGTAGGAATGACTAAAAATAAAAAAGAATTGAATGAATAAAAATAAAAAGATAATGATGTAAGAAAAGCGTGGCAAAATTGGTGTTTCTTTATTACGTTACTGCATATTTAATTATTTTGTCAATCGTGCTCGTTGATAAATGATAAGAAGAAGCATATTTTGTTATAGGAGAAAATCATCACGATTAACGTATAACGCATCATATACTAGTGTTTTTATGAACAAATAACTCACTGCAGGAAATCGCTGATGGTGTTCATACTGCAAATAAAGTAATGCGAAAGGTGGAAAAATGAATTATAATCAGGGCATCAAAACATGAAGTGAATCGGTCATTTCAAAAACCTCTTAAGTCACATTTTTCACCAACATGCTTTTTTTGCATAAAATGGTTCCTTTAAGGGAGATGCGTATTCTGGGTAAAAACCACGTAAGTCGATAGCGATAGCATTCCTGCATTCCTGCGTAGGACGAAAGGAACCGCAGGTACGGACCCTTGACACTCGTCCTCTTTTCGAGGATTCGTATTATATATGAATTATATATGAATTATATACGTATTATACTATTATATATGAATTAACTCATAATTAAGAATGATGGAGAATATGACTATGTACCATAAAGATATTAAAACATGACAAATTAATACATGTAAAATGTTAATAACATTATTTTTAAGTGTAATTCTCAATAATGAGCAATAAAAAATATTATAATTATAATTGTTATTGTTTAGTTAAAACACACTTTTTTGATATCTATATGTTTATTACAACCGATCGATTTCGAAAGCTAAGCTTTCATTTTCAAGGATCGTTCTAAACTAAAGATATCAAAAAAGTGTGTTTTAACTAAACAATAACAATTATAATATATTAATGATATCTAGTGCTCTAAATAAATAAAAAATTTACTAATAAAAAATATGATTACTACGATTTTTTTGGTTAAACTTTATACCACTAACCCTATTTCTTGCTAAAACAACATAAGTCAAGAACTGTTTTTCAGGTTTTTTTCATTATTTCTATTAATAAATTGTAAAGGTTATTCGCTATTTTAATTTTTCACCACTCAAATACTAAATTACACATAAAAAAGTCCTTTAAAACTCATTTGTTTGTGTATGAAACAGTTTTAATTGATTTCTGAAAAATTCTTATTGAGTGACTTATGAGGTTTTTGAAATGACCGATTCAAGTCAATTACTATCAACAAATTAAGTTAAGTTTATTTTTATATTCTATTTACATGTTCTAATTTTTTTAAATTCATTAAAATTTGTTTGAATTGCTTTAGGCCATCATGGTCTTTTATATTAGATAAGTTTTGTTATGTTAGAGATTTTTTCCTTGATAAAGTCCGCGCATGGTCCGTACATTCAAGTATTATTAAAAAATTAATTCCCTTGGATAAATATATATCGTATTTTTTTTATAGTGAAAAGCGCCATGGTCTAAAATTATATGGGTTTTGGTCTAAATGCTTCTACTCCCACTTTTGTCTAGGTATTTAAACCATCCGCGTACCATTTGATTACATTGTTACTCAAATTGTACGTATTGGATTGCAGTGCTCCAATTGTCTTTTTTTGCCTACTGCGGTTTATATTTCCTATCGAAGTTGAACTGCGTTATTGTTTCGTCTTTGGGATACTCAAGCAAGAAATTCTCCTTTGAAAGACTTTCTCGATATTTAGACAGGATAATCATTCTATTTCCCATAACCTGCAATGTGAATCTCTATGGTTTCCCTTGCTACGCTCTTAACATGGCCCTGGCTATGCACTTAACAGTTTTTTCATTTACATGGTAAAGGACATGTTTCTACGACTGTTCCATACAACTGCTCCGTAAGTGATGACTGTTCTTACTATCATGGTGTACTTCCACCTTAGAATTGCTGGGTAGCACCCCTATGTTTTACCCGCATGGTTTTAAAACCATTTCTTACGGCTTTGCTTACCACTGTTTTCATATGGTTTCTCCACAGGAGTTTGCTATCGAGAAATACTTTAGAATTTTTAGTCTTCTGTGCAAATTTAGTATAGGAGCCCTTTATCATGATGGGCTTCATGCTAGGTCTACCAGATTTATTCTCCTCTCTATAATGTCACAGAGTGACGGACATTTAATGCCGAGATTACTTAATTCAATCAGAATTTCATCCACTACCAGACGTCACATGAGGGGATGTTACATTGCAAATAGCCCCAAGACAGATTTTTCAGTCCACCGCTTTCGTTTCTACAACTCTAATTTATAGCATCTCACACATCTAATCAGTTGTGGTGCTTTCAACCTTTTCCCCACTTAGAACCTTGTTGACTGCTGGATGTGAAAAGCTTCTTCATTGTCTAGAAAGGTACAGACAGCAACTTCTTAGTAGTATAGTAGTATAGTAGTAGTACTAATTCCTTCGACAACCTGAACAGCGTAGTTTCTGTTGATCAGCCTTCTGTACGCGAATTTACATGCAAAGATCTATTCTAGGTATTGGTATTTATGTGGTTTTCGATGACGTTTTACATCGTTTTAAACATGAAAGATGTTAAACTGATGTTACTGTGAGACTTAAGCTTGCTGACATTGCTTACCTACTTTAGGAATAAATATAACTTTTGCCCATATATGGTTCTGGAATATGTCCAAAGGTCAGAGTGCTCCTGAAGATATCCAAGATGTACGGTAATAGCTACTTCTACCCCATCTGCAGGAAATGTGCAACTATTTCGTCCACTTCTGGTGATTTTTATGGCTAGAAAGTTCCTATGACCTACTTAATACGGTCCACCGTAAACAGTGAGGCAGCCAGTCCTCTGAGCTTTATCTTTTACTTTTCTTCTTATTCGCCTCTTTTGCGCAAGGGCTTATCCCTTATCCCAGAAAGTGTGTTTCCAGAAGAAGATCAGCTCTCTGCCACTCATCCTCTGTATGGGTTCTATACGGTTTTCTCAACGAAGTGTTGATCTCGACAAATTCCGGTGTTAAAGCTTTATGCAGCCTAACCGCCACAGGCAGGCCTAGCCATTGCAGAGATATTATCGGAGAATGTGCTGACGTTCCTCCTCTTTACTCTCCTGATTTCTTTGTTGTAAGTATTAAGCACCCTGGTATACTCTTTACAGTTTCCGGATTGTTTTGCTCTATTACAGAGCCTCTGTACTGCGTGCTCTATTAAAGAGCCTCTGTTCTTAATTCTCCACTAAAACGCGTCCCCCGGCTGCCAACTTCTACTTTAGTTAAAACAGACACGAGCTATTTTACCATCTGCTTGTCGTCGCACTCTACAACCTAATGGCCAGGTTTGAAAGGAATACCCCCAAATCTAGTCCGGTGATCAGCATATCCTATCTCTAGTTGATTCACTAGCCCTGCCTCAATTATCTCCAGCTTTCGCACACTAAGTATCGTCTGGGGAAAATCCACATCCAGAATATTCACCTTTCTCACCTTAATAAGACCACCACTGCTGGTGCTTGGATTGCGAGGATGCTACTCTCTGTCCTTACGAGTGCTATCCAAAACTTCTGTGCTGCCTTGTCCTGCGGAATAGTGAACTTTTTGGCCCGCTTCACGTTTTCTTTTCTGCTCCGACAATTGAGGCCTTCCCTTTCCTTTCTAAAGTCTTTGTTTTTGGGTCCGCCGTAGACATCTTCGCCGCGAGGGATGTCCTAGTACAGCTGCACTGAGCCCTACCTCAGTGGGATGTTCAGCTTGACAGACAGGCCTTAGACTGCTAGAGGTGGACCTCTATGCTCTCTATTCTTATTAACTCTATTTGGCACACTACTAATTTCTGCCGGTATTTGAGTGCCACTTGCCGTCGGTACGATGGGAGTCGTCAGTACAACGAGGAGACTCGCTCCTGCGATTACCGTTTGTACTCTCTTCCCTCGTCTAAACGGTACCACGTCCATGCCTTTTATGTTGGTTTCTGTGTTTTTTAATAAATGCACTGTTGTGTCCACGATTATTACGAGAAAGGAGATTGATCAAGTCAGAGCTCTGTGAAGTTGGCCAGATAAAATACAGCTGGTAGCTACAGCTTACCTAGACGAAATGGCACAAATCATATAACACCTTGATCCAGCCCATTTGGAAAAGAGCTCGGAGACCCGAAGGCGATAGCATTATGGAGCGTTCAAATGCCTAAGCTGGAATCCAGAAATGTTTACATACCGATTTGAGTTTATGAAACAATTTCTACAATGGCAGCACACACTATCTTTGACAGAGACTAACGATACTAGTGAACTTTATAGAGAAATAAAGATGGCGACTGAGTAGGATCATACCAAAAATCGTATGCTTTATTAGTCTTGTTTTTTTAATTTTCTTTTAATATTTACTATTGTGAACGCGGTAAATTTGTTGAATTAATTTATTATATACTATCATATGTGAATAAATAATAAATACAGTATAAAATTAACTTTCAAGTGTCAATTTCATTTCAATTGACCATCGTGTCAATTACTGTTGTATAAATTTTGTGGTTTAGTTTCATCTTTTTAATAATTATTGATATTGTAATCGGAAATTATGTCACCTACAAACACCAGAAGTAAATCTACCAGTGCGTGTGACACTATGAAAGAACTTCTAAAAAAAAAAGATATAGATCTAAAAGATATTCTAACCTCACTAATTGCGGTCAATGAGCAAGTTATGAATGTCAATCAGAAAATTGATAATCTTGATGTGAAATTGGTCAATCTTTTTGAGGACCACAAGAAAACAAAAGCCAAAGTAGAAAACCTTTGTGAAATTTCACTTAAACATGATCTGGAAATATTCAATCTTCAACTGCAAGTTTTCAAATTACAGCAGAACGATCTTAGTGATGATATTGTAATACTGGGAGCACCAAAAAATATTAGTGCCAATGAATTTATGAACAGCATCTGCAATTTTCTAAAGTATGATATCTCAAGTGTAGATAAAAGTTATTCCAAATCTATTGCTGTTCAAAACGATGGAGAAGAGGTCAAACATGTTCAAATTATTGTTAAATTTAAATCAACTATGCTTAAAACAAGATTTATGCAACTGGTTCGAGACATTGGTCCAATTTTCGTCAAGCAAGTTATTCCCGAATTTGAAAATGAACAAAAAAAACTATTTATTGGACATAGACTATTGAAGTATTATGCTGACCTGTATACCTACTGTCGAAAACTAAAAAATCAAAACATCATCTGTGCTTCGACTTACTTCTAAAAATACACAGAAACAGTTACCGCCAATAATAATCAATTCACAAGCTGATATAGATCACAGAATAAAAGATCACGACTTATTTTTAAAAAACAAAACAATCTATGTGCAAGATGGTATTGCATACGATGGAAATGATAAGGAAAAATAATAACTATAGTCATAGACCTCAAACTACGCTACGCTATCTAATTTTTTTGAAGAACTGAAATTGAAGAACTGTGAGAAATTTAATTTATCTTATTGATAATTACTAACCATTTAATTTGATTTAATTTATATCTAATTTTAATTTACTTTAGTTAATCTAAATTAGGAGTGCCAAGCAGTTAAATAATATAACACATTTTTTCACCTTTCGATCTCTGGAAATTTAAATTGTTGGTATAATATATACACATATATTTATATATACATCCCTATCATCTATACATATAATTGTCCGTTTTGCTTTTTGAGCTTGTGATTGTAACAAACGTGAAAATTTTTTTTTTTTATTTTATCGATCAGCTGTCGTAATATCTATGTATTTTGGTCTATTAGTTGTCTTCTGAGAGTACGGAATTAAAATTTATTTAGTATGGATGACCAAATTTCAATTGAATATCACACTAGAACATTTTACGCAAACAACAGTAATGCCGTTAATGTTGCTTACTTGAATGTGCGAAGTATTCGTAATAAATATGACGAAGTTGTTAATTTATTAAATTCACTTGGAGCAACAATACATATAGTAGTTTTGGCAGAAACGTGGCTGTATGAGGATGAGAACAAGTTCTTTAATATTGAGGGTTATAACGTGTATCATGCAAATAGGTCAAATTTGTGTACTCTTGGTAGAGGAGGAGGTGTCAGTGTTTATATTAGTAATAAGCTATCATCAACCCAAATTAATTTGGATTTTGGTGATGACTTCAATGCTGAATTGAAATCGAAGTTTGACAATTCTATACAACTGGTAATAGTCAAAGTTGTTCAACTAAACTTGAACATTATTGGTATGTATCGTTCCACTCAATTGAGCGACAATAATTTTTTAACTTTTCTTGATATACTTATACCAAAAATGAAAAACTGTTTCATCATTGGAGATTTCAACCTTAATTTATTAAATGAAAATGATCGTACAATACAGGCTTATCATGAATTGATAACTGCTAATGGTTTCTCTATACTCAATAAGGTCGATGTAAGCTTCCCAACAAGAATCTCTAATACTATATCTACAATCATAGACCATATTATTACAGATGTTTTAAGCCTGAATTTCAACTTTTCAGTTGAGGATATTCAGGGGCGAAACTGCGGTGATCATTGTCTGGTTGCGCTCAATTTTAATTTTAATCGATCATTTTCGAATATTGAAAACCCTTCTCATTATGAGATTCTTGACTATGAAGCCATAGATAGAAATAATGGATTCTGGGTAGATCTTGATAATTCCTCAGGTTTTAATGACTTAGTTCAAAAACTTAAAGTTGAAATTGCCAAAAACAAAAAAAAAATTCCATTAAGACATAAAGTAACTTCCAACCAGCCGTGGATAACGGAAGAGCTACAATCTATTTTTAAACAAAGAAAAAAGTTTTTTCGTTTAAAGCAAAAATATCTACTGCATTGGATGGTATTTCTACGAAATTCTTGAAACATTTTAATGCAAGATTATCGCCAGTAATCTCTAAATTAATCAATAATTCATTAGCTGATGGTGAGTTTCCAGATTGCCTAAAAGAATCAAAAGTCACCCCAGTTTATAAAGACGGTAATAAACTACTTCCAACTAACTATCGCCCTATCTCTATCTTGCCATCAATCTCAAAGATTTTTGAAAAAGTTTTGCTTGGTCATCTAATTGTATTTTTAGTTGAGAATAAAATTATTTCTGCACATCAATTTGGTTTTACATGTGATGCTAATACCACAGCGGCCTGTATGGAACTTACTAACTATATCTCTGAAAACCTTGACAAAAAAAACCTTGTAGCCAATCTGTTCCTTGACATTCAAAAGGCTTTCGACACGGTTAACCATGAACGTTTGCTAAGAAAACTAGCACGCTTGGGTTTCACACAGCTACAATTGAAATTATTTAAAGACTACTTGACTGGTAGAACACAAGCTGTACAAATTGACCAAACCTTAAGCTCTTTTCTTTCCGTTGACAAAGGTGTTCCACAAGGTTCTATTCTGGGTCCAATCTTGTTCAACGTGTTTATTAATGACCTGTGTTGCCTACCTCTACATGGAGCTGTGCAATTGTATGCAGATGACGCAGTACTGAAGTATGCTCATGTGTCGAAGGATGTCATCTTTTCACATTTGCAGAGTGATATTAAGCAAATAGAGACTTGGTTTGATATAAATCTTCTATCCTTAAATGCTAGAAAGTCTAAAATAATTTTATATAATACCAGCTCAGAATTGTTAAATAATAGTACTGATCCTCTCCTTAGTATCACATACAAGAATGTGAGACTAGAATTTGTAAATAGTGCAAGATACTTAGGACTCTTGATTGATTTTAGATTGAAGTGGGATGAACATATCAACAAAATCAAAAAATGTATTTTGCCTTATATATTTACTTTAAGCAGAATAAAACATTTTATACCGCGCAAAATTTTAAAACTAATTTATAATTCCTACATTCTCTCCCATTTAACCTACTTAAACCCAATATGGAGTGGTTGTTCCCAATACAAGATTAATGAACTTTTCGTCTTACAAAAACGCGCTATTAAACATATTTTACTGTTGCCTCGTAGATTCTCAACTCGCACTTTGTTTAGCAATCATAAAGATTTCTCTGCGTTTCCAGAAATAATAGCATGTGAACTCGTTGTCTTGATTCATAAGGTTGTTCACAATAAAATAAAGAACTCGTTTGTTTTGGAACGTATCTTAGACCGACATGAACATGATACCAGAAGACGTTCGCATTTTCTTGTGAACCATTTTAGAACCAGCATGAGCTCGCATAATATTCTTTTTAAGGGACTCAACGAGTTCAATAAATTACCTAAACATATTAAAAATGAACCATCTTTATTTAAATTCAAGGTAGCACTCAAGGAATTTTACCAATATTAATATATACGTTTTTTTTTTTAATTCTGAATCGCTGCGTCACCTATGTTCCTTAATCACAAGCTCTAACCTAGCATGTTTGTATGCGCTTAGTTATAATTATAATAATTTATCCTAAAGTGAAAGAAAAATGTTATATCTGCATAACCCATAAATTTGATCGTATTGTATATATATTCTTTAACTGTATCAGTAATTATATATATGTTAAATGAATTGAATTAAATAAATCAATATTATAGATTAAATAAATCAATATTAAAAATTAAATTGATCAATTCTAATTGTTAATTAATAACTCATAAATTTGATCGTATTGTTTATTATTCTTTAATTCTATCAGTCAATTTTTTATCTTTAACTTCAATTTGTATAAATTTTATTTTTATCATATACATTAGTTGCAAAAGACGTCTCAGTCTACGTAACGGTATAAAAAAGAAATTAATTAATATATATTAAATGAGTTGAATTAAATAAATCAATATAAAAATTAAATAAATCAATATTAATTATTATGAGTAATATACTCATAATTATGAGTAATAATAATTATTTTTATTTATTTAATAAGGAACTATGTTATTTAATATTGAAAAAAAAAAAAAAAAAAAAAAAAAAAAATTTTGTTGAATAAAGAAAAAAAAAAAAAAAAATACTCTGGTAGTTTTTCACGAAAACTTTCGTTAGTGTGGACACACAACCTACTAAGATAAATTGAGATATAGTCAAAACAGCAATCTACAGAACCGAGCGAATCTACTACTGTAACATTTAAGTACAATAATGTAATATTTATGTATGATTAAGAAAGTGTCACAATACAAGACCAAGATTATTTATCTAAAAATAACTGTCTACAAACGCAAATATATATCTTGTTTGGGATTAACAATTACAGAATTAGATGAAAGGCAGTGCAACGATTTTTAAAGAATTGTTTAATACCTTCAAATAATAACACATTGAATAGAGGCAAAGTTCCTTTGGAATTAAAATAAATCAAAGGAAAATACGCAAGCAAATTGCAAGGTCTAGAGTTGGACAAAGGTATAATTAATGGTCAAAAATAATTAAGCGTACAGAATTTAAAATGTTATATAGTAGCGATCGTTTAAGATATATATTGTGAGGGGGGGGGGGGGGGGGTGTTCGATGTGGGTGTATGGTATGTTAAAATTGAGGTGGGCGGGACAGCCTTGTGTTAGCAAACTATCCAACGAATTGAAGGATCTTCAGGTTAAAAAGTGTTTTAAAGCAAAACCACAATTATTTAATTTTTTGCAGCTGTATATGAAGATATTCTTACTGCAGAACATTGTTGTCGTATTTTTACTGTACTATCGGTTGTTAAGAATCAACAAAATATTTGTTAATTTGATAAAATTCGTTTTTACAATCATAAGTAGATTATCGTAAACAAATTTGAGATAGAGGTCAAATTCGTAAACAAAGTTTTTGCACTACGTCGACAACAAACGCTTACATTTTCTCTTATATCTTTTTAAAGCTTACTCCGATTTCACAAAGAATATTAAAGCTGGAAAATCTTTTTAACGAAATCAAAATTAGAATAGAAATTCTAATAAAATTCTCATTATTGATCGATTTGAGTTTCATATGAATAAACAAGAACGATGATAGAGTGATGACGATTGATTTTCAAAGTTAATTTTATTTTCAATAAAAATCTTTTTCTTGCGAACAAGCATGTTAAACCACAACAAAAGAATTTCACTGGAATGAGAATAATTGTGGTTTCGATAATAATAGATTCCTTCACACTCGTTCCATCTATAATATAATAGATATAACACATGAAAACATATGTAAGTATGTAATCCAATATTTAAATTTTATCACAATTTTACTTGGTTTGTTTTGTTCGAAACATTTTAGTGGTTTAAGTGGTTTTTGTAATTCGATTGTGCGTTAGACAAAATTTTATTTTATTTGCAATATAATCAGATTTCATTTACTTTTGTATTTAATATATCGTTTTAATAAATATAAGTAAGGGTTATCTATCACTAATTACTAGAAATGTTCATTTGTTGAAAATGAGTTACGATGTAGCTTTGAATAATAAACTTGGAAAAACTGAATTTAAAAAATCTGTGTTATTTCGCGTACGAATACACACGTATACACTTACGATTACAAACACTTCCGTTGAACAAACATCTTAATATCTTAATAAAACGTTTTGTACAAATAAAATTAATTTATGTCTTCTTCATGTTCAGAGGATATTCATTACAAGCATTTAGTCACTAATGAAACCGGAATTTATTTAGTAATGTAACAGCAGACGTGATAATATTTTTAAGTAGAATTTTCTGTAAACATATCATCTTATGAATTGTGTCAGCTTATGTTGTTTGGATCATGAATTAATTTTTTGGTGTCAAATCACAACGACTTGTTCATGTATAAAAGGTAAAGTTGTTTTACTAAAATGTAAATTGAAGTGCAGCTCAGGATTACATTTTTTGGTTTAGTTTTTTAATTTTTGGAATTAGACGAGAGCTTTTAAAATTGAAATCCTTCAACTTTGAGAATTCGAAAATATGAAGGGGCTGAAATCTCAAAGCTCTGAAATAACAAGACTTCGGTCTGGGTTAAGGATTTTGATATAGTTTTCGGCAAAACACTTTTATGAGGACATTGTTTTTAGTTTTGGTCAGCGATGTATATCAAACATTAAACTATTTGTTAAAGTACAAGTATTTTTTTTATCTCTGTTTAGAAATTTATTACAAAACTAACACGAAACATCAATACGTTGCCGGAAAATTATAACAGATCATAAATTAACATAATTTAGTGAAAAGATGATACAATCAGCAAACTAATCAAAAACCTCTTCATTTAGCGTTTCGAGAAAATATTACAAAATCACAAATTCATATTTCTTTCAAAATTCCAAAAATACTGTAAAAATTAAATAAAATCAAACTTTTTTCACAATATTCCAAAAAATTAGAATCATTGTATTTAATATTTAAACTTTTTCTAAATTCTAATAATATTCCAAAAATTCTCAAAAATTCAAACATTTTACGAAATTCTAAAAATATATAAAAAATTTACAAATACAAAAATTCTATTTTTTTTTAAATTCTAAAAATATAGCAAAAATTATAACAAAATCATAAATACAAACCTTTTTCCAAATTCCAAAAATATTTCATAAACTATAACAAGTTTAAAATTCAAAAATTCCATATTCCAAAATTTCCATATCCAATTTCATTTTTAATTACATATACGTCATAAAAACAGCTAATTTTTTTTTCCAAAAAATTGGCTTACAAAAATAAATAAAATCATTTTTTTGACACACTTGACATTATTTTTTTGACAAACTTATAAATGTCATAATTCTCAATAATAATAATAAAATTTCATGTCATACAAATAATTAATTTTATTGTTTTCCAAAAAATTGGGTAAAAAAATAAATAAATATCTTTCTTTTGATCCAATTGACAACTTTTTTTTTGACAAACTTCTAATGCAATAATCTAGTTTTTGATCTCACATACCAATCCATACCATCAAAATTTTTTCAAATTCAATGTTCCTACTCGTAATCACTTAAAATGAACGTTTTTTAAGCAAAAAGTATGCTAATTTCCTTGTTTTGACACACTTGACGATTTTTTTGACACACTTCCGGTACAGTTATCGAACACAGCGTCCTTTCGGACCTGTCCATAGAATATATCTATTTTAAGAAAAAAAACATTTTTGAAATCCCTCCAGCGGTTTTCTAGATTTCGTTGGTTGTGACGGATGGCCGGACGGCAGACACTAATAATTTTTTGATAAATAAATTGACCGTAATACTTCGTTCACATTGCCATGATTTTAAACGATTTTTGATTTCAGCTCGATTATCAGCTTGTTTTGATTAATTTTTCCATACAAAACTAAAATCATGTCGAAAGTTGATTTAAATCAAATCCATTCTAAATCACGCTAAGCACCCCTGAATATTTGATTTTCGAAAAAAAAATACAGCCCTACTTCAAAAGTGACATTTAATAAATCAAATATTTTGTTTTGAATTCAAATAAAAAGATGGCTATTGCAAAATTTCAATAAAGTTTTGAATCATACAAAAAAATTTTTCTTTAGATGGAGGTTTGGACTCAAAAAAAAGTAAAAAAAAAACAGACAAATCTATTTGGATATCTTTAACATAGCTGAAATTAAAATTTTTTTCACAGATTTGGAATATGTGCAAATAGATTTCAATCTTAATCATGTTAATGATAATGTGAACAGTTTTTTGAAATCTTTAATTTTGGGTGATTTCGAGCTTGATTTCATCGTAATATGAACGTAGTATTAGTCAGATATTAGTTTCGCATTGATGGGCAACAACCAATAATGGCTCAATACTTGTGACTTGAATGAATGACGACTCTAGAATGTTGACTAAATAGAAATATTTCTCATCATATGAA